>JAJLZY010000009.1:0-139923 GCA_030564885.1 Metschnikowia kofuensis (nom. inval.)
GATGAAAAATCGGGGGTGTGTGTCAACCAGAACGAATTAAAAGATTGTTAGTACTCTTACAACTTAGTGCATAATTGACGTGAAATAATCGATTAAAATTGATACTTTTGATCTTAGGACATAGTTCATACGAAGAAACACAAGCAGTGAATCTGAGGGGTGTTTTTGGTTCTTCAATCAGATGAAACAAAAGAGAACAAAGGCCTATCTGAGGGGGTTTGCCGAGTAGTTACAGAGTGGTCCTCCAAGATCTTCTGGCTCGTGAATCAAAACGAGCGTTGGCGCGAAGTAAAGCATTGACCAGTTGACACTACCATACATAGCGACTAGTGTGAGGAGGAAGGTTTATGGCCCGGGAGGGCTGGGGACCTTCATTACTCAGTACATTATCCAGATTCATAACAGGTTTTTTTATTCTATAGATATATAGTTTTTTGGGTCGCCTAAAAACGGCTTCCTATAATGCATATTGTTTCTTTAAAAAAAAAAAAATACAGAGCGTTTGAGTAAATTCTCTGGTGTTATGTCCGATAGTCTCAGACACCAGTTCATGTGTGTTTGGTCCAATAGCTTCGAACACCAGTTCGTGAACGTTAAATGGTACATTATAATCCATAATGTATTGAGTTCTGACTTACTGGGTCCACAGATACACTGGGGATCCAGCTCTACTTATGTCTATACCTTCAAGAGGCTACAGAGTTGGCCGCTAGTCGGGACTTGCTCAGCAATGAGCATTTTTCGGCCTAACCGGCCAGCTAAGACCTGCAGGGTGCTAGTAATTAGCCCCAGGTCCCTGACAAGACTCCTTAAAATGCTTTCTTTCGTCTGTAGTGAATACTCGCTCTAGGCGTCATCTAATTATGAAAGTCGCCGGAGAAGCTGCAACTTTATGTAGGACCATTCCCTCACCGCACCTAAATCTTCTCCAGACCTTGGAAAATTCGGCTCTTTCTTGTGTAGATATATCCCGTTGAACATAAGTATGACCAACATTCGCGGCTGATTGACTGTGACCACCTAATTGGGGCAATCGAAGGTATGGTTTCTTCCAGGCCAAACTCCAAATTCGTCTTTGAAAGCTGTTTGGAAGATACAAGAACTTCACAATTCTAGACGTATAGTCGAGTTAGTCAGGCAGAAAAATAAAGTGGCTCGTTGCTCTAATGCTTCTTCTCAAATTCAAGTGAACCTCAACTAACTTTCAGAATTTTTTGTGAAGTACATTTGCTTGTGGAGCAGGATGTAAAGATAGATGTACTCTTAGGTGCCTCGTATAAAACTGCGGGCACGAGCTTCAGGGAGCGTAGATCATCAAGCTTATAAGATCGAGTCAACATAAGTTTTGTGGCTCATAAAGTCTTGGGTAGAGGCCTCTCTGAAAAATATCACATCCTCTGGAGGGGCCCCGTGAATTGATCTCGCGCCTTTTCACCTAAGCCGATTTCACGGCCTCCAACAAAGTTTTTGTGAATTTGATTTTTTGTTGACAGTGGCTTGCGCATTCACAATGAGAAAACCATACAAGATGCTGTCTGGATTTATCTGAGTTCTCGCTCTCAGTCAACATACTTCCGTTGGTGGAGGTGATAGATTCTTGAGACTTTTGGGCCTTGACGCACGTGAAAGCTGACTCAAGAATTTTGAGTAACCTGAATGATATTTCGTCAGAGTAATTGAGAGATATTCCACAATATTCTGCTTTCCATTCCACTACTTGATTGGAAATTTGTCAAAATTGACCACTGCTTCTACTTTAAATGAGAAAGTAAACGGAAGATGGCTTCAAAAGATATTTCCACGGTTTACTTATTAAACTTTTTCAGACTTAGCAGAAATTGCACCTTCTTCTGAAGCTCCTAGTCGAGAACAGACTCAATAACTGTGCATACACATCTTTAAATCTTCAATAATATTAAACAGAATTGGATCCGAGTTAGACCCCTAGCTGCTGGCTCCAAGATCTCAGACACTCGTCGTTGCCGGTTGCTGTTCTAGGCGCTGCTTGCTTGCTGATAAAGCCTATTAGATCACTCAGAGAAAAAGTGGTTTGGCTTTAAGATTTTCAGAAGTATGGTCGGGTGAGGATGCTATCAGCTAAAAAATACGTTGCCGAAGATGGCTGCTTCATAGTCCCGAGCTTGTCGAAAGCCAGAATAAGCATAAAGCTCTTGAGGCAGTACTAACGCTTATCAATTAAGAACTGTCAGAACATTATAGAGAAATTTTTATTAAAACAATTACATATGGAATGCGAAAGGGGCCAGACTCAAAGAAGGCATTCCAAAACATCGGCACTGAACATCAAGCACGATGAAAATAAAGAAACAGTAAAAAAACAATCAAGCAAAATCAAACTCAACAAAGAGAGGCAGCCTTCACCCGGAATCCATGGTACAAGTCTCAAGCATGCGTATTGTAGTAGGTGATCTTATTTTTGTCGATCCTGTGAACCTCCTTGAAATGTCTCAAGTAGTTAGAAAGTGGCTTCTTTACCAGGGTCGAGCTCCAACATCTTACCTCCACAACTTGAAAACAAGCTGGGCACACAACACCCTCATGACATCTTGTTCTTGGCTGGGTTTTCCGTTTGGGGCTTGCCTTCTTTGCTATTTGGTATTGACCAATCAAAAGAGGGTTGGGAGTCATGTACTCGTCGGTGTAGACTCCATGTGAGTGGCTCATGTGCTGAGAGTAGCACGAGTTCTTGAGCTCGTAAAAGTGAATGTCTTCACAATAAACACAGAGAGCACATCTCGACTCCACAAGTGGAACCTTCGTCACCGGATCCAACTCCATTCTGGTGAACTCCTGCTGATATGGTCGGTCGTTCTTGAAAAACGGGTTTGGTTCATACTGGACATCTTCATGCAAGCCCTTGAGAATATCAATGTTGCCACGGTGATATCTGGTCCTGCCGATCAAACAGTCGTCCTGCTCCAGAAGTGCAATGAGCTGCTTCTCATATTCGTGCTCGTTCTTTGCGTGGTCAATGGCATTGTTCTGAAGAAAGTCAAACTTGTGCACAGTGCTTGGAATCTCAATCCCAGTATAGTCAAACTGTCTCTTGCCTGACCGCCTTGTTCTCTTAGGTTTCGAGACGCGGTTCTGCTCGTCTGCTTCGGACTGCGCCCTCCGCCTTCTCTGTCTGCCCTGAGCCCCATTGGTGGAAGGCTTAAAGCTGCCAAGCTGAACAGAGAGTTTCTGATACTCGTCTTTACTCAAGGCTTTGATGGTCCCTTCAATGTCAAGATCAATCTGGGCCTGCTTGCTGAAGGAAGCTGGAAGTTCACAAGACAAGGGGAAGGTTCTGGGCACACTTGCAAGGATCAGAGGATTAGCATTGCTGCCTTGAGAAGCTCCAACGCCTCCCACTGATCCAAGAGACAAGCCGGGGAGCGCTGGCAAGTCATTCTTATAGTGTTTAATAACTTTTTTCGTCAATACACCTTCAGCAGCAAGGTCACCCGAGTTCTGAGAGTCGTCAGCAGTGGAGTCTTGAGGCTCAGATGTCAAGACGTGGTTCTTCAGCAGCAAATTCTGACCCGGTGAAGATGGCGCAACTTCAGAGTGAGCACAGGCCTCTGGCTCCCAGTCTGGCACTTGGGAAATAGAGGTCTCTGGCTCCACGACCTGATCCTCAACAATTTCGGAGATTTGGATGTCGTCGTCACCCGCAAAAGTTGATTCGTAAGGCTCAAATGGGTCATTCTCCGCCATCCCGAAGAGCAAGCCATGGTCAGTGCATGGACCAAATGGTTTCTCAACCAAACATTCTGACTCAAAAAGATTGAAGTCGCCAAACATTGGGTCGTCTGGATTGATCATGAGCTCATTGGGAGCAAACAGCTGCATGTCAATTGCTGGTGCCACATAGGCATCATAAGTAAGCGTGTTGTCGTCGTTTCTCGATGATAAAAAGGAGCCTGGCAGCAGAGAAGTTGGACAGAAAAGCAAAGGGTCGTTGGAGATGGTTGGTCCCGATAAAACATTGGATGAAAAATATGATGAGAATTCAGCTGAGGCCGCCTGTTGCAGCTGTGAAATGACAGCGTCTTCAATCTGGTTGTGGTTCTCGTTAACAACAAATCTTTCGAGCTCAGCCAAGTCTTCTGAGTGGTCAACTCCTCCGAACCCATTGAGATTTCCACTTGCCAACACATCAGTAAGAGAGTTGTTGTCGTTGAGCCCCGAAGGCCCCAATACCTCATCAATTATTTCAAATACTTCATCTTCACGCGCGATGGATGTCTCGTCGATACCCCAAGCCTCGGGCTGGGTCTGAGTCTCCATCGAAACATCAGGGCACCCAAAGAGACCAAGGCTTGTCTCTGCAACTTCACTGACGGTACTTTCTACTGCCAACTCTTGCATTATAGGACCAAGATGGACGAGCTGAAGGGACAACTCGAAATCAGGTCTCAATAACGCCATTGAGGGAAGTTTCACGATGATTGGTTTTTTAAAAAATCGCCTCGAGAGGACCCGGGGGCCTTATATCTTTTCCAGTCTACCAGATACTTCTGGCATACCATTTGGTGTTTGTTCGTGGGTTTCGATTTTACCCTACGCCATATTGAAAATGTGGTTTGACTATGTGAGGCGCTCGCTTAAACTGTGGCAGGCTATTTTTCATGCTAGGTGCTAGGATTGAGCTAGCCCTTGAGTTACATTTCTACATATGCTGAAGCATTATATTTGAACAGAATTTATGATGGCAAATAGCGTACTTGGGGCTTTCATATCAAGCGTGTGCTGAAATCGTATAAGTTCAAGACCAATGGTGGTGATGATTAGACTCTACAGTGAAGACAAATGTTTGTTTTTGATTAGTGTCAGCGATTTGAAATCGCAATAAGATCTTCCAATTCATTAAAGCTTCGGGTTCACTTTTGCCATGCCTCGTCACGCTTCGCTGTGTTCCATGCTAAAAGAAGTTTGCCGTATGCTCGCCTGCGAACATGCACCCTTTTTTCACTCGGGGATGGGTGCAAAAAAAATCCTGCTTGAGTTTAAACTGCTGCTTGCGAAACGCGCGATCTTGTCGCTAACATGTACGGGTTTAGCGCCTCTTGCTGCTAGCCTGCCGCTATGCTGTGATTTCAATATCGCAGTTTTTTCTTGAAGTGTATTAAACTTAACGGGTCACCAGTGTCTTCATATGAACATTCAGCACCGTGAAAAAGATAATCTAGGTACTCATTTCCTGGTGGACGAAATTTTTTCTAACACATACTGGCGATGATATTGCCGGTCCTACTCGTCAAAGATATATCACGTGACATGTTAGTATGGATTGTCTCACACATACAGCATTACGCGTTTTTGTTGGCGTGAGCAAACACCATGTCTTTCTACCTTTACTTAAAATGCCTGGACTTGATGTACGTGTTTACGAAATTTTTAAAAAATGGGAATGTAGATTTTTATAGTACTACTGATATATTCTTTCGGCCCTGTAACAAAGTTGTGAAGAGATCGTCATTAAAAATCTTCGTCAATCTGGTCGTGCCGGAGCCAAGACAGCTCAGATGGGATTCTAGAGTGCAGCTGTTTCTCACACGGCCCATAACTTCAGAATTCATATAGCCTCGCTTTGTGACTAACCCTCGGATCATGCAGACCATTTCTGACTCTATATCGGTGCGAAATAAAACTTGCCAAACTCTCAAGTCGCTAAAAGTTCCTATTACCGGCTTTTTTGAGATAACGGTCCAAAAATGAGATAAATTGGACTCGAAATTGTTAAAAGGGACAAGTGCATTATTATCTTTCAGATCCATCATGTCTCTTCAGGACACAACGGTGAGGATGGTCCATGAGCTGAATTATAATATAGACTCCCCAATCCATGTTCGTAATATACATCAGAACTCTCGCACTAAAGGTTGTTTACCGAAAATTTCCCCTCTTTCACTAGTCGAGGCCATTTTCTGTAATCGCTGTTTGCAAAGGGTCATTGATGTTATGTTCCATTGCCTATCTGACTACATTATAGAGATTGAAGATCTCGAATTTGTGAACAGAATAAAAGCTGGAGAGTTTGAGGCCATTCGAGAATGAAATGGTGCGATTTTAAAAGAGGTGTCTTGAAGCGGTGTGGGACGCCTGGAATTCTGAAAAAGAACTCCTTACTTAAATTTCGTCTGTAAAGCGTAATACAGTTGTTAGCCTACGTTTAATTTGAAAAATGTAATATTAGTAGACATGATCTTGAATCTTGCTTATCCCCTCAAATGCCATTTCTCAATCAAATAATGACGAGAAGGAAAGCAGGGAAAACCGAGCAAAGGTGATTGACACGTACGGTGTTACATGGACCCTTGAGTTGGAAGGCCTAATGAGCCTATTTATTGTTGACTGATCAAATTAGGGACTTATTATGAGGCTTGGATAATTTTAGATAGGCTCCTCTTAAGGTAACAGAACTAGGTTGAACGAAAGAGATTTGAGACATGTGAGCTAAGAGGCGAAAAAAACACTTATTTACACTATTGTGTCCTTTATAATTCAACCAATTGCAGGCTCAGTGAAGAGAATCAGGAAGACTGAAAGCCACGGTGTTCTCATATGAGGTCAGTTGATTGACCGGATGAGTTCATTGAGCGAAAGTGAAGGTGGGATCAGTTGAAAGACCATTTTCAGAAGACAAAATATAAAAGCATGCTTGTACATGAAAGTGTGATGGAAACATTTGAGATAAGGAGGAAGTGGCAGCAGATGCCGATATGATCAAAGCATTGGCACACTTTCGCTTAGCAAAATGCTGATACTTTGACTCGATTTGCGCGTGATAAAATTTCGCCTGAACCCCAGCATGCGCTCTGGCCTATCTGGGATATTAGTGTGGGGCTAGACTAGGTCGCATTCAGGGTGTGGAACGATGTTCCTATTATGTGCGTGAGATAGCCTCGTAAACGCACAGCCCTACGGAGGTGTGGCTGGGGTTTGCGGGTGCTCGCATTATTTTTTCTGCATTTCAAACCTGCTTTTGTCTTTTTTTTCTTGTGCGCGTGATTGCTTCAGCCCCATCCATCCCCCCGTCTTATCGTAAAGCGGGTGCTCGTGCGAACGCATGGCATCCTGTCAAAAATCCTCACATTTAAGAGCGCGATGCTCGATCTCGGTAATCACTGACTCACCATCGACTAACTGCACAATCTCCACCATGCCGATGATCATCATGTGAAACTGACGTTGCACGCTTGCATTCAGCTGCTCATTCTCCATGCATTTTGCCGTGCATCTGCTGACAAACGTATCTGCATGAGCACATGTTGTTGTTTCTTTTTACACCGCTTTTTCTTGCGGCGTCTGCACATCGCGTCAGGGTATTGACGTCAATAGCTGGCCTGCGCGGAGACCCATCTGTGTAATCCTGGAATCTTGTGATCTTTTTTCATGGCTATCCTTATTTATTCTTGACACTTCGCCTGAGCGCATACCCGCCTTATATATTACCAGAGGACTTGGCTTGATCTATTTTCAGGCCATTCATTAAGATATCTCCTAGAGTTCATAAAACTTCCCTTTCAGAAGCAACATTCCAAGATTATTGACTAAAGAACAACAGCAAGATGAAAGTCATGGTCGCTTTCGTCCGGAAGCTTCGGCGTCAAAAATTTCGAAAAAGAAGGGTTTTTCAAAGACCGAGCTCAAAAGATACAATCCTGATGGCCGCCCAAGGTCCGTCTCAAATCCCGGAATTCAGAAGGCGAGGCTCGCTAGAAAAGGTCGGATTGGGTGATATTGGTATTGAAGGTTCACACGACACATCGCCACTTCCTCTAGCTTCGCCGCCAGCATACGATGAGTGTGTCAAATCGCAACCTCCACAGATCGACCAAATTGGCACACATGACTTTATTGAGAAGAAAGCTGACTCTGAAACAAGGCAGGTGGAATCCCAGGAACTCGAACGTGGACGCACGCCTCGAATCTTGTATCGCTCTCAACTCACAAGCCTCGCCAAAAGAAAAAGCTATAAACGGCCCTCGCCTATTCGGAAGCAAATCAAGATCACACCCGAGTTTGGTGCTGTCGACGGCGTTGTAGCTATGAGAGTGCAATATTCTGTGTTGACATGGTGGACACATTTAGCCTCAATAGGAGTAGCCGGCGCTCTATTTATTTCCATCGCATGTTTCTTTTTGTTATTTGGGATTTAGAACTCGTGCAGCGGGCTGTTCGGAGTTTTCACTCATTACATCTATTAGTCATAATTCAATTCGCAATCATAATTTTTGCCTTCGGGGCGCGCAGCAATTGACTTCACGTTCAAAAAAGGATGTCGTTAGGTAGTGATCTCTCTACGGATTATTGTCGTGTGGCTGTCCACTGCGGTCGACAAAAATTATTATCAATGACCTACCAAAAATCGACTTGAAAAATGATCCGCTTTGTTTGTTTGTAGATGATTGGGCTTGGTCGTAAAGAACCACGCGTTTTGTTCGCGATAGGAGCAATGTTTTGCTTTCGCATGCTATCGGCTACGCATCTCGCTCTTCATCAGAATCAACACACTTAATAAGCATAACCGAAAATGACATTTGCAGCGTAAAATTTATTTATCCATGCCTTTCGAAAGTCTCTGTCGATTTTGGGGATTTTCAAAGTCGGCTATTCGGGCCGGTTCTCGGGGCCGACTTCGGCACTTGCATCTTCTGCCCGGCTACACAGACTTCCCCGCGATGCGCAGGCCGGGATCTATCGGTGCGGCTAGATGGGCGGCAACTCGGCAACTCGGCTTTTGCTGGCCGCGATGCCCGTGCTGTCATGTTCGCGGTCTCGGCCGACGGAACCTCCGGAAACTTTTGAAGGCCCGGCAAAAATCCGTCTTTTGAGAACCGATTCACGGCCACATTCACGGCCATATTCACAAGACTACAATTAAATTATCGCTTTTAATGATCAAAAAAATATATTCCCAAAAAAAGTATACCCAAGTAAATGCAATGAATTAAACAGCCAAATATTCGGCTCCACAGAAGTAAAAAGCTCGTTCAGTAGTTTCGTGGTGACTTTAAAACACACTATCCATAGAACAAATGGCATTATGGCGCTCGTGATGATGCAATTGAATGGCATTTGTGGTTTTGCTCTTTGCGGGAGAGTTTGTTCCTAGTAGAGAATCTGTGGATTGGTTGTCATGTGCTGTCGAAAGAATGTAATTTGGCATGTGCATCTCATCCTCAGAGTCGGAGTCTGAAGAGGATATCAGGCGCGTGAGTTCAGGAACGGCTTCCTCGTTCTCCTCGTAAATCACCAGAAGCTGGTGGTCGTCAGAAAGGTCAATGACAGGCATTGTCTTTCTACGTGCGTACAAGTACTGACTTGCAATGTGATCTTCCTCCTCTTCCTCATCTTCTTCCGAGGAGAACGAATAATCATCCTCGTCCTCTCCAGAAGAGTAAATAGGGACATCTTCCTCAGAATCTGATTCGGAATCGAAGTCTGAGTCTGAGTCTGAGTCTACCTCGTACTCGGTGATGCTAGGGCCATGTGTCATGTCGATCGCAGGTTGCGATTTATGTTTAACCACCTCTGGAGTAGAAAATGATACACTTTTTTCGTGCTTCATCTGTTCGGTTTTCAGGGAAATGTGATCCATTATGTTATCAAGCATGTTGGCTTGGAGAACAAGCAGCCTCAAAGAACTTTTTGGGTCCGCGGCTTGTTTTGTGAGCTTCGATCTGACCCTAGAGGCTAGAACGTATGAAGAGGCAAACGACATCGAGTCAACTTCGGCCATGTTTTAGGGTGGTGAATGTGTTATAGTTAAGGCACAATCCAGTTCTGCGACAATGAGATAAAGCAAGAGGGAATAAATGTATCAATTTGAATTGGGATTGATTAGAAAAATTCAAGGTTTGGGATAGCTGACGCGGAGGTGTACTTATAAAGCACGTAGACTCGCAGTAACATTAGTCAGAAGGGTTCGGCTCGGATGACAAATAATGCCTCCGTTTGCTGCAATACGCGCGCTGCAGATATCGGAAGCGGATGAGTTAGTGTAGACCGACGCGCATCAATCACTCTCTTGTGATCCTCGGACAAACCTGGAAGTTCCGGCAGTCCCGTCGGATGATGCATGCCAAATCCCTCTTTGCTGTGCATTGTTGGAAGAATGATTCATTGGAAAAAGCTGCCGAAATTCTGACGAAATTAATCGAAAAAACCCAAGAAGCTCAGCCCAAAGTTGCTGAGAATTTTATTCGCAAGCACGGACTTGGCATTTTCCCGGTTTGCGCGGATTGTTAGTTGCTCGGTCTCCTTCTCAAATGGGTTATCTCCGTATAAAGATAAACGCGGCTAAAAATGCGAGAAACCCGAGACTCTCATGCACATTTTTCATAGTACTTGCCCCTTTCGGAAGCAGCTCCGGGCCAGGCGCTCGTCCATCAGACAGACGCATTTTCTTACTGGACTTGTGAGCAGTTTTCGCCGGCCAATCTTTCCATGATTTCCATTTTCTGCCTATGAGACAATGATGGCATTAAGTTGTGAATTGCTCGCGAAGAATCGAACTGAAACATAGATTGGATTCTAGGCTGGACTCTACAGTGGGTCCACAATGGCCTTCACACTGTACTCCAGACTCTTCAGAGGGCTCTAAACTTTACATAGACCGTTCTTCATTCCACTCCAAGTTCCGAATGTACGCTCGGTACCACCGGCATAAATCCTGATTTAGAGTCGGTTTTGCGCATTTAGTAAACCAGGGCATTCTAAGCCATAGTCTCAGAATTCGTCTCAAATGGGCAATCTCCGAGGTGAATCCCAAGATTACCGATGATCTAGGCAAGCGACAAAACCGCTTGTTCAGGCATTTGCGAGCATCTCCGTCGTCCGTTCTGCATACATGTGTCAAAATAGCCTGGGCAACGCGCCGATTGCTCTTCACTTCCCGAAAATTTGCTTTCGCGCCCTTACAAATGTGCTACTAAGCTTGCTCGGACTTATCCCAGAATTCTCGAACTGCTGTCCGAGAGGCGAAGCGAGGATCTGGCCCGCGCCCGTGAGGAAGTGATTGCTGACTATAAGCGATGATGTCACTGTGAATAATCTCCACGGGGTACAAACACGGGATTCTCCATCTCGTCAATGACGTAAATCAGAAATATTACATCGGCTTTTCAGGCCGTGCCGATAGACGAAGGGCACGTGATAACTTAAACGACTTTTGATTGCAGGGGACAAATTGATTAATATTAATGGGTTTGAGCACCGCCGTATGCGACGGGTATGCGACGGGACTCTTCCTAGCAATATCTTTGTTCCATGTAGGCTACCTAGTCATTTATTATTTATTGATTTGTCATGTCGTGCATCGGAGAAATTCCGAGTCAATTTCCGGAAGCAAATTTGTTTCAGATGTTAGTTTAAAAGTCAACACTAAATATGAACTCAAGTTTGAGACCCCTTCTTGGAGGTTCGCTCAACTGGTTACTGAACAGTCTTTGGGATGAGTTCCGGAAATCTCAGACTTTGAAAAACCATTGCAGCTGTTAGTTATCAACTCATACCCTCTTACTTCAGAATACTTTCTTTTTAGTCCCTGAATATTTACAAGGCAAGATCCGCCTTCTGGCAGTCTTTCATTTACCGGCCTCGGCAGCAGTATAGCAGGCAGTTGTGTATAATTTGATTCCCGCGAAGGCAGCAGGCCTGTAGACCGGGGAGTGGTTTAAATTCAATTATAATGGCGAAATCGTAACCGATCAAGATACACATTTTGAATCAAGCATCGAGAAGAGTTCAAACCTTCACCTACTAATCCTCCACTTCTACATCTGTGTTACCAAATGAGTATGTTGTATTATGACGTGTTATATAAGGTGTTTAGTCGAACAAACCGAAACCCATGTCGTCGTCAGACTCCTCGGCGGCTTCCTCTTCCTTCTCCTCAGCAGCAGCCTCGGCGGCACCACCAGCAGCAGCGGCACCAGAGCCAGAAGCAGCAGCAGGAGCGGAGGCAGCGAAAGAGAACAACAACTCCTTCAAGTCCTTACCTTCCAAAGCCTTGGCGAAAACATCAGCCCAGACATTGTCAACAGAGGCACCGGCGGCCTTGGTGACGGACAACAAGTTTTCGGAGGAGAGCTCAACCCCGGCGTCAGCGAGGATCAACGCAGCGTAAGAGACGGAAGCTTCAGCAGACATTATTTAGTGATGGAGATAGAAACAGGCTCTCGAGGTTATAGTGAGAATCTCCTTGACGAAGAATTTTTTCAGTCACGTGATGCTGGTGGAAAGACAGTCACAGGCTGCCGCGCAAGCATTTATGTGCAGGAAGAAGTATTATCAGCGTTTTCATGGTGCGCCGGTTGGCTGGTGCACTGATTGACCGTAGTTCCATTGTTGCGAAAGCCAATTGAAAGCGAGCTAGCGATTTACAATATTTGATGTTTGCCGTGAAGTCTACCAGAAACATCGCTTGACTTTGAAAATCGACTCTAGCTCACAACGGTAACCTTTCTTCTTCTAAGTCTGGTATTGAAATTGCGTAAAACCAAATCTGGATGACTCCTTTCATTACACATTTTCTACTTCTTTATTTATACCGTGGATATAGATAACGCGGCTTCTATCGCTAACATGACCGTGTACCTGCAGTTTCATTGTACTCGGACTCAAGCGAATACGTAAAGTACACAAATTTTTGAGAAATTGATGTTTCATCTCCAACCTCTTTTTCGGTTGCCCCGGAACCAGCTTTTCCAATCTAGTAAACGGCCATCGGCACTTATCTGGAGCGGATTCACGACCCCTAAACTCGGTACTCTGGCTCTCCCAAAAGCCGTGCGCCACTCGTCTACCTGGGCACGTTATAACCGTCATTATGGCCGCAATAGAATCAATTGGGGTTCGTTAAAAAAACCAGCATTGTTTACAGCGGCCTTTTGTGTCTGCACGACGGTGGCAGTGCCGTACTTGATGCAAATCCCGCCGTTTTCTTACCTCCAACGCCACCCCAGAGCTGTTGTATATGGGATTATTGGACTAAATATTGCTGGTTTTCTAGCTTGGAGAAGCCCCATGGTGTCTCGTTACATGACGCGGTATGGGCTTTTGATGAAGGATAACGTGGTTTCTCAATGGTCAATGCTAGGCTCTGCATTTTCACACCAAGACCCGTTTCACTTGTTGTTCAACATGCTCATGTTGTACTCTTTCGGTACCTCGTTTGCACTGGCCATCGGGTCGGCCAACTTCCTTACCATGTATCTCAATTCTGCTGTTGTGTCCTCTTTTCTCTCGATCGCAATCCCCGTCATAATGCGAACTTCCTTGTCCGTGGCATCTTTAGGGGCATCTGGAGCCTTGTTCGGTGTTTTCGGCGCTTTTTCGTATCTTGCCCCGAAAGCCCCTGTTGCGCTATTTTTCTTCCCGGTTCCTGGTGGCGCGTGGGTTCTCTTCTTGGGCTCTCTTGCTATAAACGCTGCAGGCGTGGCTTTGAAATGGGGCCGGTATGATTTTGCAGCGCACCTCGGTGGCTCTTTGGCTGGCGCCGCCTACGGGTGGTACTATTCAAGACTTCGCCAATCAAGGACCAGATCCCGAGCCCAACGTATATTTTGATTGATGCTTAATGTATATAGAGATGTGGGACGCATATCTTGCGTTAGCCGTCAATTTTTTGGCCTATCTTCATTCTGATAGTGGAAAAGGCGTTGGCCTGGTCAAAATATCCATTTAAATGCATATGGTAACATCAAACAGATCAAGTGAAGACAACTTCGTCCTTCACAATTTTGTGTAAGAAACCGTGGAACTGCGGCCTGCCCTAATAATCTAAAGCATGTTGAGATGCCCATCAAGAGCTGACAACCTCATGCGAACGAAACCGATTTTCTGGAAGAACGCTCAGACTCCACGGGGCTGTCCTCAAACTTCTTGGCGTCACGTGCGTTCTTTCTTCTTGCAGCACGTGCCACGTTGGCTTTGTTTTTTATATCGGCCTTCTTGTTCTCCAACTTGTCTACTTTCGCTTGTTCTTTTCTCTCCAATTCTTGACGCTTCAAGTCACGGATTTCCTCTAGTCTCCTCGACTTCTCCAACTTTGACTCGTTCACCTGATCGTATTTGTCATTGATGCTTTTCACGAGGAGATTGAGTTTCAAGCTATCGTGATCATCAACAAACTTCTTTCCTTTTTTTCCTTTCCTGGCTTTGATGCCGGGGACGACCGCTTTATTGAGCGTCGGTATCTCGAGCTGATCTTCTCTGTATTCCTTACCGTTCTTTGCGCCGTACAACCGGATCTTGGCCTGCTGCTTTTTGACGGCCTGCTTAGAAGGCTTTCTTACTTTCGACTTTTCTGTTAGCTTGGGTTGGGTTTGTAAGAGATTTCTGGCTTGCGAGTCTGAAGTCACCTCGCTCTGGATCGAGCGAGACTCATTCTTTCTAGCTCTTTTCTTAGCTGTTTGTGAAGGTCCGGCAGGCATAGTTTATTATTTGCTGAATTGAACTCCGGGTTTTACACTGAGTCTTCACCTCATCTCCTCCGGTATGGTGTGTGTCATGTGACCAGCTTTTGAAAGCTTCGCGACTGCAGACAATCCACGAAATCATTTAACCACATTTCTTGATTTGAAAAAACGAGATATTACTTGTAGATTTCTGGCCATTGTAAGACGTTGGGAATTTTTGTCGTATAGCAATAAAACTGAATTGGGATTTCAGCTTTTGGATTTTTCACGAGATTTTTTATTTTTCGCAACTTGAATCTTCGCGAAATCTGTGGGCCAACAAAACTGTTGATTTGAGACAAAGAATCTACACAAAAAAAACACTTGAAAGGAAGTGAAGTCCGAAAATGATTCGCATGAATTTAAAGAAGTTAAATCATTGTTTTTTCGGAAGCTGACTCCAAGAGATAAGCTATTTTAAATAACCACGGTAATTTTTGTAACTTGCGCAACTGATCTTTTACAGTTCAATTGCGTGACTCGGCTATGATTTGCGAGGGTCCTACATCGAATTTTATGAGAATTCATGCTAACAAAGTTCGAGACTCGCTTTTCTGACGTTTGCAAACGACTGTGGAAAAAAATTTTCTGGAGCAAAATTTCTCACCAGTTGTAAGAGAGACTCGAAGCTCAGCACAAATCGACATTGGTGGCTATGAGCGTTGCTTTCAAACTCTTTAAAGGAACTAAGTTTGCATGAACTTTTCTTTATCTTTGAAAAGCCTCAATCGTTTTCCAGGCAGGATCTTCGCAGATATATCTACTAAGCCTTTGATGCTTTCAGATCCAAGCATCTTTTTTGCCAGCATGGGGCCAAGTGCTTGTCCCCACAATCAAAAACATCGAGGCTCCTCCATACAGTATATTGGTTATCTCCGAAAGATAAGAGTGCGAGTCAGGTACCAGATCTCGTATAAAAATCGCAGTATCCGATGAGGCAACTGTTAACCTCCAAAGATGGCGTCTGTCCAATTCAATTGGAATGTTTTGCCGTCCACAAGGCTGGAGGAAAAGAAGATGGTGACACCGTTGGGATGCCTCATTACTCCTTTCCACAACTCGGAGGGCCCTCTTCATACTGGCGAGCCACCCGCATGTAGTCAATGTGGTGGGTTTTTCAACACACATGTGAGATTTGATAAAGAAAAGCGAACATGGTATTGTCAATTTTGCTCGAATACGAACCAGTTCTCAAAAAACTTTGCACTTAGCGCCGATTTGCTTCCGGGATCGGTGGTCGACTCAGAATCTTCAGAAGCGAACACCGTTGACTACATCCTCAATCAGGATATATCAGCGAATACAAGGACGGCTGAAAGTCCGCTTATCTTTACTTACGTTATTGACACGTATCAGCACGTCGATTTCTTGGACACGCATGATTTCGATAGCCTTATTCTGGGCGTGATTGCAAGTATAAGGCAGCTTCCACCAAAAGCTCAAATATTTCTTATATCATTTAGCAATGACGTGCGGATTCACCAGCCGAGTATTGGGAATTATGTGAGTGTGAAATCCGAAGATTTGTTTAAGAAATCCGATGATGTCCGCAGAGCGTTTGAGGATGAATCATTCCTCGAAAGTATCATCGCGAGGCTGAGCGAGAAAACAGTTGGTGACAAGAAAAACTCTCGCAGCTTGTCTAGCTTAGGAGCCTTACTGCACTGTTCTGAATCTCTCATATCATACATCAAAGATCTAAGGCCGAATTTGACTCTGTCTTACAAACCTGCTAGATCCACAGGGTTGGCAAGTTTTCTAGCTTTAACTCTTTGTAACTCACATGCACCCTTTCATTCTATGGGCAAGATTATGGTATTTACTAGTGGTCCGCCAACTGTGGGGCCTGGCAAAATTGTTTCCGAGAAAGAGAGTATGCGAACACATAAAGACATTGCTAGTCTTCTGGCTCCTCACTTTGTAGCAGCGGCGAGGTTTTATAAAGCTCTTGGGTACATGGCTGCTGGCTACACACCCACGAATTCGTACAACTCTGCATATTCAGCAAGTGGCAAGCTCGTCGACTCCGTTGTTTTTGAAAATTGTGCTCAGTTCTCGGTTGATATTTACTCTGGATCATTGGATCAGGTCGGCTTGTATGAAATGAAAGCCATGCCGGGGTCATGTGGAGGAAATATGAACATCTCGGAAAGCTTTGCCAACAGACATTTCCAGGGTTCTCTCATTCATAGCATACAAGTGTTTCTTGGAAGCAATATCAATTGCAAATTCACTGCTCTACCATCTCCGGGGCTTAAGGTTATGAAGGTTTTAGGAAACTGTACTGAATTGCAGTCCTCTTTCCAAAGAGAACAATCAGTCCACTTGCATCATGAAAAGATTTCCGACACCACAATGCCATTTGACTCCCCGCTAAAGAAGCAAAATGCCACCAATCAATGGCAATTAGGGTGTGTTTCTTCCTCCGACACCGTGGCTTTGTTTCTCGAGACCAATGTTAATTCAGCCGGTGGGCGTGCTAAGGTGCCTAAAGAATTGGAGCAAGTGTACTTACAACTTCAATTCAGGTACTGGAGCATGGCTAAAGATGCCATGATATTGAGAGTTGTCACGCTTAAAAAGCAGATTTTGTCGTCCACTAAATCTAAAAGTACTCTGAGATCATCAAGTCCTCAGACGACCGACGCAAACGAGTCAATATGGATGGATGGATTCTGCGGCAATGTTTGGATGTCATTGCTTACACGTCTCCTCATAAGCAAAATCGATACCTCTATTGGGTATGACGATCTTCTGGATGTTCTGAGCCTCATCGACAGACATATAACAAAGCTTTTGTTCTACAATGATCCAAAGTCGAAAAATCTCAGCCTGACGGAAAATCCTTTTCAAGAAGCGGACCAGTCCACAGAGGCATACAGTTCACTTAATGATTTGATGACTTTGACTTATGACTTGCGCCGCAATCCTCAGCTCGTGACGACATTTAACACCTCTCCAGACGAAACTGCCCTCAACCATCATGCCTTCTTCAGATGCAAGTCGCTTGAGTCACGCAAAATGATATCGCCTCAATTTTTGAAAGTCGAGAGAAAGCAGCTAGTTCCAGTTTCTTTCAAGAAGGAGAACCTTCGAGACCTGCTGTATTTCGTTCTAGATTGCATTACTCACGTACTCATTTATCGCAATTGTGTTTTGCCACATGAAAAGCTACCACTTCATCACTCCTTCAATGACCCCGAGATATTGGCTCGAAAAAGTTCCGAGTTTGCTGAGATTTTTGGTATCGTGAGCCTGAAGCTTTTGCAAGAGCGACAAATCTATCCTAAAATCATCGTCACACAGACTGGACATTCTCAAGCTAGGTATTTGTTCTCCAGATTGGCGGAAAATGAAGACAGTTCCCTCGAAGCGCCAGAGACGAAAAAACACTGGTGGGGTTCAATAAAAAGCTTGATTTTGAAACGCAAGAATCCGTCTGATGGTTGTAGCTTGAATGACTATCTAAAAACTCTCAGAATGGGGGTTCAAAGCTTTTCTATTGAAGATGATATATAGAAAATCTTTGAGAGGATCAATCCCTGGTTTCTTCTATCGACGGCTTTAAAATTCACTTCCAATAAACGAAAGGACACTATTCATCAAGTCTTCGACTGCACCTGGCTTCGAGTTTTCGCCAACATTATGTGTAGCACCCTCTAACACTTTACTGTATTTGCTCCAATAGTTTGGGTTGCATGCCGCTTCCCAAGATTTGATCAACCGTGATTTATCAAGACCCTTGGGCGCAAACTCATCATTCCCGCTATACAAGACTAAGAGAGGTTTCAGAACTTTTCCGAATGTCTTCTCATGATCTGAAGGTTGTAAGTATGACGAGAAATAGTCGTCATCGCCTCTTTGATTCAAGAGAGAATTGAAGCGGTACGCAGTTGCCGCAGACCCAAAAGTATACTTGAGAGAGTCCGCGGGCATAAGCTCGTTTGGTGTTCCTTCAGAGATGAATCGTTTGGCTTTATCTAAAGACTCGACAAAAGTTTTGTCTTTTCCATAAAATTGCTCCAATCCCTCACAATCACTGACTGGGGCTTGAATGATCCCTGCATCTATACCTTTGAGCAGGTCGAAGTCGGGTGTATGGACAAGCTTCGACATATATTCCATGGTATCTTGTGAGCCTGTTGAATGGCCCATCAATATAACTTTCGAATTTACGGTACCTCTCTCCAGTCTCAAATATTTGACGAGCTCGGATAACTCCAGGCAATCGCGTTTCAAGCTTCCTGTGCCAAAACCGAGATAAGATGAGCTAATCAAAGCTTGAACAAGCACCCACTTTTTGTCATACTGCCCGTATATGGTCTCGGCCAAGCGGGAAACATAAGGTACGGTCAAAAACCCGTCACCCAAGCCGCCAACGAAAACGACAAAGTTATCAGGCTTTATACTCTCCTCTCCGAACTCAATCGCAGAAAGGTTTTTGAAGTACTTATGAATCACAACAGAGTGCATCTTATCGATTTACTACAAACAAGTCGAAAGATTCGCCTTCTAGGCTGGTGAGATAAGGCATTATGCAGGTCTGACGTTGTCGAACGGTAAACCAAACGCGCAATTTAAGCGATAGCCGGTGAAACGCTATTCATAGTTACGAACTGAGTGGAGAGACCCTTGCACCAAAAGTACAGAATTACTAAATATCACGACAATAAATTTAACAAACAATATATTGAATTCGATACCACACCGACGATAATTTTTCGAAGTAGATTTGTCATTATTTAATCTTGAGGTATTAGATCGGCGCTTCCAGAACCCTTTCTGCACCATTCACGTCAGCTAGACCCCCTGTGCTATGTCCAAAACCGACTTCTGGAATCATTCTTGCACTAAGACTCATTGAGTGCACAGTTGTAAACATGACGATAAAATGGAGGCAGACGCAGTAAATGAGGAAAAGCATTCTAGTGGTTCTTGTTGCTAAGACTGACCGCGTCACGAAAATAAACAATCTTTCCACTGGTGACAACCTTGAATTGACTCTCTCCTGTTCCTTTCTTCTGAACTGCTCAATAGGATGCAATTTCGACTCGTAACTCGAGTGATATGGATTTTCCAAATTTCGCACGTTTCTTTTAGGATTCAACAAATTGCGATTCTGCTCTTTAGATGCCGAGCGGTCCAGGGAACCTGCTTCGCTTTTAAGTGCTGCCATGTAGCGTGTTTTCTCGTAAAGATCTTCATTGTCAGACTGTAATTGCGAAATTTTTCTTTTCAAGTCATTGAGCGCATTCTGTTGCTTCCTATAGTCATCTTCTAGGATACTATTTTTCTCTCTGAACCTGTCTCTTTGCTTAGTGATAATAGACAAAATTGAGGCGTCATCGTGATTGTGAAGTTGTGAAGATCCTTGTATACTACCTCTGCGGTTTCCTTGAGTTTTGACCGAAAGCATGCTGGCAGTGTCATTAAAAGCAGAGGTACTTGATTCCTGGACGTCTGCCAAATCGCCCTCTAATTTGCGATTAAGTCTCACGGCTTCCTCCAACTTTGATGTCGATGATTGTACTTGGCTTTCCAAAGAAGCAATTTTTGCAATAAGGTCTTCACGTTCTGATCTGTGTTCTGTGAGCTCATTGTTCAAAGCTTTGTTTCTGTCCAAGAGAAGCGAGTCCAAATTTTTTGCATCGCCATCCTCTTCCTCGCCGAATTCTATTTGGCGCATAAGATGAAGCTCTTGTTTGATCTCCTCATAATCTTCCATGTTTTGCAATTTTTGGTTCAAGGATGCGATCTCACGAATCTTTTGTTCTAGCTCGCTCGAGGTTGAAGAGATTCTGGAGTCTTTTTCTCTCATAGAGTTGCTCAATTTCTCGCGGGTTTGCCTCAAGTTGGCGAGGAGAAGAACATTTTCACTTTCCAAATCCATCAATTTCTTATTAAAGTCTTCGCGGATTTTGCTTTCTGTCGAATCTGCTTTCGAGGCAGTAAGCTCTGTCCTTAGCGTTTCATTCCTCTTTTCGAGTTCAAATACACGTTTTTTCCAGGTCTCCACTTCACGTGTCAAGATATTAAGTTCAACTGCTGCTGATGCAGTGGAAGGGGTGGACTGATCAAGCTGCTTGTTGTGAGAATTGAGTTGCAACTCGGCAACTTCATTGGAGGTTCTCAACTCTTCAATCGTGTCTTTGAGGGTAGCCAATTGGTTCTTATGCTGCAGCTCGATATTTTTCCAGTTGGACTCTTTCTCATCCATGAGTCCTTTGTACATTTGCTCTTGCTGTTTGAGCTTCGAAGAAATGAGTTCTGCTGTGCTTTGTTCATTACTTAAAAGCCTTTGCTTTAACAAGTCGTAGTCTGCTCGCTTCGTCAACTCGTCCTTGAGTTTCGAAACTTCCTCAGTAAGGCTTTCGTTGTCAACATGCTCACTCACAGTGTTCAACGAGAGCTGGAGTAAAGGCTTTGGGTCTGGAGCTTCGGCGATTACGCGATAGAAACCAAAAAAGTACGTTTCGGCCTTCTTCTGCTTGGTAGTAAGAGAGTCGATCACGTTCTGATAGAGCTTGATGAGCAGGTTGAATTCCGCGAGCTTTGTTTGATCCTCTAGTTTTTTGAACTCTTTGGTCTTTTGAGCCAAATCACGGCGATCTGCAAGTGATGATTTCTGCTCGCGTCGGAGCTCAATTCCCTGCTCGTCGAGCTTTTTCTGCACGGTTGACAAATCTATTTCGGCCCATGCTTGAACTGCATTTTCAAAGGCAGAGTTTGATTTCGGTTTTGATGTCAGCGACGCCATATCTGATCTACTTTGTTATCGTATCCAATCTTGTAACACTTGCCTACGCCTACACGACGTGTGCACCCTTAAGACAGGGAAAGTCACGTGGCAATTCTCGAGGTGGTTAGCGAGCCCCGCAAATTCAACCTCTAAGTGAAGATCAGACGAGCGTTTTGCTCCTCACGAGCCTGAAGTAGGCAATAAATGCCTTTAATTACAAATTCTTAGGCCTTTCCAACGACAGATCAATTCGTGGACTCGTTTATCCAGGACCTTCGCCCGCTCATGAGTTACCTGTAAAAACCTGTAATTGGAAAGACTAAATAATAGAATATGATCACGAGCAGTATATCTCTTGAGAACAAAGAAAAAGAATTAAAATATGTAGTTGACTTACTCGTCAGCCTCCTCGGCATCCTCACCCTTACCTTGGTTCTTTCTCTTGACTCTTCCAGCTCTGCCTCCACCGTATGGGGAGTTTGGAGCAAAGTCAATGTGCTTTTGGGAGTCCAATCTAACCATGAAAGATGGGACGTTGACAATCTGCTTACCGACGGCAATGTGTTTTTGAGTGATCAAAACTCTGGCGTGGTGGATAGATCTGGCCAAACCCAACTTGAAAACTTGGGTTTGCAATCTTCTCTCCAAGAAGTCCTCTGGTCTCAAAGCCAAGACGTAATCCAACTTCATCTTGTCCTCTGGCAAGACACCGACTCTCACCAATCTTCTGATCAAAGCGTTACCCTCGAACAATCTCTTCTCGTCCTTGTCGTCTCTGGTCAACAATTCACGAGCAGCTCTTCTAATCTTGGACAATTGGAAGTTGATTCTGTAAATCTCCCTCTTGTTCTTCAAACCGAATTCACCGGCCAATTTCAACTCAGCGTCCAAACGAGCAGACTCGTATGGTTGCTTTGGGACGGAGTAAGTCTTGGAGTAAGTTCTTGGGGCACCTGAGTACAGTTAGTATTTGCTGAGATCTTCACGGAGTATTGCAGAACCCTCCTTCTGAGAATTCAGCCCGGTTCACTTTCGAATTACAATAGCACTTTGGGCTCAGTTTACGTCAGACGTGAAGCTTTGTTTCCGTGCTTGTTGTAACTGAAGTGTCGGGATTCAGTCACGGCCTTAAAGGCAGTTTCAAATTCTTTCAGAAAGAGTCAATGCAATGCTTATCCAGCCTGAGAAAGGTCTGGTGTTTCCAATGAGGGCCCGAATCCTCAAAGACATTAAAGTCTTTTGGTAGAAACATACGAGGCATTTTGACTAATTAGAGATGAGAGAAGAAAGACGTTATGCGAAGAGCGAGGAAATTCTCCTTTTATATAACCACAGGCATCTGAAAAATTTTCGCGCGAGGGTCGTGCATGCCCAGAGTTTGTCTTCCCGATGTGACTGCGTCTTGTGTGCACACCGGCATTCTGTCCGACATCGCACAGTAAACACCGCACAGTGTATGCGACATCGCGACAGTACAACACCTGCAGACCACCAAGGTTCAAGCATGTAGGCACACGAATACATTTGATCCCATCGATCAAAGAGCGTTCGTTGGGGCCATATTTTCAATTGTGACGCAAAAAAACGCAAAATGAAGTTTGTCGCCCTCATATCAGGAGGAAAGGACTCGTTCTACAACATCATGCAGTGCATGAATAATGGTCACACGCTAGGTGCGCTAGCGAACTTACATCCAAGTGATATTTCGGTAAATGAGCTCGACTCCTTCATGTACCAAACCGTGGGTCACGACACGATAGAATACTACAGACAGTGCATAGATGAACAAATCCCCTTATACCGGCGTGCCATATTGGGATCGTCGTCGAACGTCTCTCTTGAGTATGTGAAAACAAGCGATGATGAGACTGAAGACTTGTATGAATTGCTCAGACAAGTCACGGAGCTACATCCAGACATAGAGGGAGTGTCATGTGGGGCCATCCTTTCGCACTACCAAAGAACGCGAGTCGAAAACGTGTGTGGTCGGCTCAACTTGACCTGCTTGGCCTACCTCTGGCAAAGTGACCAGGCGCAGCTATTGCTGGAGATGTGTCAGCTGGGTCTTGAAGCAATTTTGATAAAAGTCGCTGCAGTGGGCCTCACAGAAAATCATTTGGGGAAGCTGCTTTCAGAAATGTTTCCCGTGTTGACGAAGCTCAATTCCATGTATGACGTACATGTTTGCGGCGAGGGCGGGGAGTTTGAATCTCTTGTTCTCGATGCTCCTTTTTTTATCCGAAAACTTCGTGTCACGGAACTGAAGGTGACTTTGCATTCACTGGATGCATCCTATCTCTCTTTAAGCGTCGAAGTCGTTGAAAAAGATGAATGCAAACAAAAATTAGATCTTCCGCGCCCATCCCTACTTCTGGAGGAGTATGAGGCTTTGGCGAACAAATTAGATCTGTCACATGATACTGCATTACTCAAGGCTGGCCAGCACGTGTATAACTGCACGATAATGCCTTACGCTGCCCGGTCAGAAATGGGGCTTCTTCATGGCAACGTGACCAGCGACCTACAGACCGTGGAGGCCCAAACCAGGGATATTCTATTCCGCATTAAAGACCTTCTTGACGCTCAAGATCTCCTGATTTCTCAAATCCAGCATATGACCGTTCTCGTGCTCGACATGAACGACTTTGCAAGGATAAACACCGTCTACGAATCATTCTTCGACGGGATATTTCTACCCCCATCGAGAGTTTGCATCGAAACGACGCTTCCGGCCACACACAAGCTCCAAATGTCTTGCCTTGTGTCGACCAAAAAGAACAAGTCGGGAATACACATACGCTCGAGGTCCTACTGGGCTCCTCAAAATATAGGGCCGTATTCGCAAGCGATCGTCCAGAATTGTGACAATTTGAAGTTGGCGACCTTGTCTGGTCAAATACCCTTGATTCCTTCTTCCATGACTATGGATCCTTCGATGTCGTCAGTGACGTCATCAACTTTGTCTCTACAGCACCTTCACAGAGTCAAGACCTTGATCAATGTAAAGGAAATTGCGAGTGTAACTTGCTTCATCACTGAGAGCACATCTCCAAAAATGATTGCCGATCTTTGGAAACAATACGTCTTGAAGTTCGAGCATGAATCAGGTACCTCTCGCCGCTTGACAATTTTGCAAGTCACAGCACTACCACGCCAAGCAACGGTTGAATGGGGAGGGCTCGCTTACGAAAAGATTCCCGACATGTACGCGGATGATAGTGACGAAGAATTGCCGGCTCTCACAAACGCTCAAAGGGAGGTTGTCAGTCGCTTCAAGTATGACGTTCTTCCCTTAGGATCCGAAGCTCACATAAAGTTCACATGCGATGACATCGAGGATTTGATGAGCTTTTTACGTGAGCCACTAGTCATTGAAAGTCCCGTCAGTATAATGTCGAGCCAGAAGAATATACATAGGCTTACGAGCTCCGGTTTGAATGCAGAATGGACTCCAGTTGTTGCAGTTTTTGATGAAAATGGAGAAGAGGTGGAGTTTGGTGTATCTTGGATCATAGCGGCTTGATTTAGGGTCGGGCTATCGAAAATTGGCATTTCCTTGATTTACCGAGCCTCGTTGAACCTAATATGGACCTTTCATAGCAGCAATGCAATTATGAAATTTTTTGTCCTTAATGAGCCCCGGTGAAGCACAAGTCAGCTGGGTGACCGAACAGGATGCCAACGATTGTAAATATTTGTATCCCAAGCAATTCCTATGAATGAGTGAAATCTTCTGGTACGAATCTCTACACACGCAAAGGGTCTGCTTGCCCTGTCGTCGTTTCTTTGGAGGTCATACTCCATTCTTTTGTTAAAGTTTTTCAAAAAATTGAAGAGGATTTTTTGATCACTACCGAGAAAACACCACGCGAGAACACGCGATCAATCACAGGACCATATCTGCGAGTTCGCCGTGTTTCGAAGCCGCATCTCACATTACGAGAACGGCGCCCGACCATTCGGTCCAAGCTCAAACCCTACGTATCAGAATTACTGAAAATATGCTATGAAATATCGAGCAATTGGCCTGGAAAAACGCTAGCAAGATGTTGTCGTAGCTTGACTAGCAAATCACGTTACAAGTGGCTTGCAATCTTTAAACATGCTCTCTTGATACAATCCAGCGAAGACGTTATGTCATCTACAATAGATGCTCAACAAAACTTGTCCTTTGTTTTGCTGCACCAACTCGGCATTTTATTCTACCCAAGTTTATTTTCTTCTGTTCTGTTCGATTTGCAAGACTTCAACCAAGTCCTGAACTTTTGTGAAAAAGATCTCATGAAGCAAAAGTTTGAACATTTCTCATTTATCTCTTAAGACAACATCATTTGAAGTAGGAAACATCCCCTCAGCAGAAAGCGCATTCCATTTACTCTGGTTACTCTATTCGCACCCATCTGTGAAAAGACAAGCGCATATCACGCGAGGCATATTCCTTCCCTCGAAAAAAAAAAAAAAAAAAAAAAAAAAAACAGTAAATGTGAAGGCATTGTCTATGAACACTTCTCCAACTTTCTTATATGTGACATGAGCCTTCGGCCAGGAAATGCTTTGCTTCGATTTCGGAACTTACAACTCATTGTGCTGAGATCTGTCTTTGTCCGGAGTGCCGAGAAAAAACGACAATTCAAGCCGAAGAAGCCTTCCACACAGCGACCGCATAAAACACCATCCCTCCGATACAAATATGAGAACAGGTTCTCACCAGAGCTAGGCGAAATAAAAAGCCTAGCTGCCAATGTCGCAAGCTATGTAAACGTGCAGAAGGCCAAAAGCACAAGTGAGAGAGTCCTTCAAGATGCCGGTGATGGAGGCGAACTTACCGTTTCACATGTCCATCGCTCTAAGATCCCGTTCTCAAATGACGCTGCAAAGTTTGATCCAAATCACCTTTCTTTACTCACGCCTATGGCAGACATACCCTCATCCATTCAAGATCGATTGGGACCTGCGGTGAAGTATTTGGTTACCAAGGAGAATCAAAATTGGGGATTGGTTTTGAAACAACTCGAAATTTCAGGAGGATTCAAAAACATATCAGACAAGGACATCCGCAAATTCGTTTACAACATACCAAAAAGTCAGCTCCTCAAGGTTTTTCCTAGGATAGAGAAACTTATAAAGGATGCAGAAATTCCCCGATCTCCGAAGATCGTAAATGCGTTTCTTAGAAGCGTTATCTCAGGAGGGTCGCTCAGCAGAGAACAAATTGACCTCATGGAACGTTATATCACTGAGCTAAAGCAGTGTAACAAAAAGGGCCGACTCTCGCGCGACACCTATGAAATACTCATCGAGGCCTACGGAAAGACTCGGCAGGTTGATAAAATGGAAGCCGCTCTCAGTGAAATGAAAGCATTTGGTTTAGTGCCCTCGAAAAACATTTATGGAAGTGTCATGAACACTTGTGTCTATAAGACCGACGACCACAAGCAAGCAGTGCAGTTGTTCGACCTGATGAAGTTTCTCGCGGGCAACATGGCTCCTGAGCTTAATCAGTATCAAGATATTATTGTCTCTTACGTCAACAACAATAACATTGAGAAAGCTCTTGACCTCTATGAAGAATTGCTGATCAAGAATACACCCGTCAATCAAAAAATTCTAGTTGCGTTAGCGAGAGGCTGCATGTCCAGAAAGCAACTCAAGTTCAAGTCCTGGGAATTCATTTTCAAGATTTACGAACTCAATTGGGTTCCCACAGTGCCCACACTCGAATACATGATCTATTTAGCTGCGAAAGACGGCGATCTTGCGCTCTCGCGAGCATTATACCAAAGATTAGCTTCGCTGAGATCTGCATCCCCAAGGTCTTTTAGTTTTTTAATGCTTGGCTACGCCAAAAGTGGTCATCTAATAGGCGATCGTCCTCCCTTTGTGCCGTCGATTCTTGCACACGAAAAAGGCCGTGTCTTCCGTCGAAACATTCTTGAAAGCATGGAAGTGGATTTCCAGTCAGCAGACCCCATGTTTTCGGTTCCATTTCTTCCCAAAAGACATCTCTCGAGTGCCGCGGAAGCTTTATCCGAATCTAGCGCGGTGTTAGCTCACACTCTCTTGACCAATCCTGGGTTGATAAGTATGCAGAGCATCAACATGTTTTTAGACACTGCTGCCAAACTTGGTTCTATGGAAGAATTCATTGATCGCTACGAACAGTTCACATATTTTGAAGCGACCGGGGTACCAAACACTAGGCTTGTCGATTCTTGTGAGAGCGAAATTACCAACGAGGTGAAAATCGAGTCCGACACGGAGTCAGAGATGGAGCAGACGGTCAAACATCAACAACCAGGGATCTATACGAAAAGCCCCGTTTTTGAGTCAAACAACTTGAATCAAGGTTTAAAATTCCCCAGAAATACGAGAACGTACATGGTTGCTCTCTGGGCCGCCGCTAGAAACAAAAATTATGCATTTTCGCAAGCGGTCTGGCAGGAGAGAGGTAAACACAGAAAGTCAGCTTCTTTCAGAAGTTTGACATCGCAAGAAAGAGCGGAATCCGACTTTAAATTCGCAGCTTCCATGGTAAATTGTCTCACCGAGTTAGGCTTACTTGATGATGCTTTGGCTATTTTAACGAGTACGGAGTATCAATTTAAATGGACATGGAAGGAGCTCAAGCGCTTGCATTCAGCTTCAGTTAAACTCGGACACGATCGAGCAACGTCTACAGTGCGAGGAATTGCACGAAGGGCGCAGGAAAACTTTGAGGGTAAAATAAGGAAGAAAGACTTCGTTTCATATAGTCATGGAAAGAGGTCGTAGCATGTATATAGTATTTTGTTGCCTAATTTACGCATAGCGGGTGATCCAAAAACAAGTATCTATTGGAAACGTTTTGGTATTCAAATTTGCGCTCACACGAAGTGAAAACTCATTCGATGTTAATCTCAAACTTTCAGAAGGAAGTGTGATTGTAGCGGGGTACAATATGGAAGAGCATGTGACAAATTTCAAGACAGGGCAATGTCGAATCGCCAGTCCATGCTAACTGCCAGGACCTACTTTTCCGACATAATCCACTGATCTGGCAGTCTGGAAGAATTGACAGCACCGTTGCCGTACTTCATGCAGTAGGTTTGAAAAACATCGGGAAAGACGTCATTCTTGGCAAGCGACACCACGCGGAGTCTGGGGAAGACTTTTCCGCGTAGAAGATTTTGATCAATAAGTGTGACGAGACAGTTCTCCACTGACTGGTCACTTAAAAGGGGTTCAGAAGTGCCCTGCAGGAACTCAAGGCCTGGTGTAAGAAAGGACACAGAAGTCAAGTCTAAACCGTTGAGCGACACTGAAAGTCCAATTTTCATGGCATCGTAGTGCAATCGTAGTTGCTTACCTTCAGCTAGCCAGATTCTTCTCACAAGGTTCCCGAGAGTCAACAAAAAGGCCTTCGAGCCGAAAAAAGCGGATAACTCCCTGACCTTCAAAAAACCCGAAATTTCGGTGTCATTGATCAAAGTATGAAGCTTGAAGAAGTTTCCAGTTTTTATGGCATCCCCGAGCTGTGCGTACACAGCATAATGCTTCGGGCATTTCAGCGGAGAAGAATAGTATAGTCTAGAAAAGGTTCCTAGTTTCGGTCTTTTTCCCAATAGTATGCTTACAGGCAAGAGTTCGTCAAGAATCTTGGTTACGTTGACATTGTCCATCACGTAGTTAGCTGGCACATGCCCGAGGCACCATTGCAAATGCTCGAAAGCATCTACAAAATCATACTTCGCCATGTAGAATTTAGCCAAAAAATACCTGTATTGAATTTGTTGATTTGGGTGATAGGAGCCAAAAGTGAGGTTGGCGTTTCCCATGTTTGTGAAAACGTTTTGACAAAGAAGTGGATTGGAGAGATGAAAGTACGTTTGACATAGTTTCACACCTATGAGAAGCATAATTGATTTCTTAGTGGCGTCAACATGATCATCGGAGCCAATTTGCGATCTTATATTGTTGAAAATCCGAAGAAGGATGGATGCCATGAAGTTAAGTCGTGGTTTCCGATACATCTCCTTTATCAACATCACATTGTCCAAGTGCTTGGCCATGGATAGAACTTGCTTCAAAACATCTTCTAACAATGGAGTTATGACATAACCCCAAGTTTTGTTCATGAAGGCGATAGTGATGTCGTTGAGGTATGTTGTGTATAAGTCGAACGACTCAAGAGCTGCCCAAGGGTTCATTTTATTGCAGAGCTTTACGAAGGTCATCACCAAATTCCCAAAAGCCAGCCAATCACCGTTGAACCAATTGCGCTTCTCAATGGAGGCTTGAAGCTGAGTCTCACTAAGCTCACCCAAATTATTCAATCTCACGACGAATGGATTCATTTGTGGGTCTAAACGTAGCAACTGGAATAGATTTTGACCAAGAGCCTTCGGTTCCAGGCGCGTGCAACTCTGCAATCTTTGCAATAGATCTTCCACGCTATCCATTCTTACAGATGTGTGGAAGCAGCGATTTGTAAAGAGGTCTGTCCAAGGCAAGTGTAGGTGCGTGCTCAGATTCACGTCTTCGCGCGAGCCTTCAATAAATACATTTGGTAAGTGCATTCGAAGGAAGAGCATTCCGAGACAAAAACCTGGACATTTACTGGGGGCTGTCAATCACAATCACATCTCCATCCCTCTTATTGATAGTATTGGTGTCGACTCAAAGAAATCACCTTGCAAAGTTGAGGTAGTAAGACCAGCCTTGGGTGGCAGGAGCATACTTGAAGAAATCTGACTCAATTAAGTGCGAAGATTGAGCCATTCGAGATATTTAACCGGCGTACTCAACAATTTGAGATCATTACATTATTGTTAAAAAGCTTTTCCTTGCTCCTCAAGATTCTCGTTGCGGTCAAGAGAGTTAACAAGAAGGGGTAATCCAAAACCAGGCTACGAGAATCCTCAAGTTATACGGAATGAAAGAAAGCGATGCTCAGTCTACTAAATCAAGTAAACAAAGCTTCAGCCCGAGGCCGCTCATACTTCGTGAAAAGTTAAAGAAGTCGCGGCGTAAGCAGAAGCAAATCAAGACAGGGCTGTTGATTGAATACGGAGACCCGAGCACAAAAGTCGTCGTTAGACTTCTTCCCCCGTTGCTCGAGGAAACCGAGTTCCGTGGCCAAGCTAAAGCAGCTTCGCTGGCTTTTCTGTCTGATGTTGATAATTTTTCGTACAGGATGGGCAAGAAGCCAGTGAAGATGTATGATGAGCCTAATTTTTCTGTGGCGTTCATGAAATTTAAGTCGCTGTTATTGGCTGAGTCATTCAAAAGAGAAATAAGTCAGGTTCTGTTCGAAGAAAAAACTACAGGTGACAAAATAAGATGCCAGGTGGCCAGGCCGATTTTTGGGGAGCTTCCCGCTGCTGTCATTACTCAAAAATTTAAGAGAACTTTCGAAAATGATGTTTACAAGTTATTCTCTGATCGCCGAAGCCAAACGAAAGAGCCCGTCGATATCTCCGAGGTGATTGCTGCTCATAAGAAAAGCTTGAGGCGCAAGAATACTAAAGTAAAGCCGCCGCCGCCGAAATCTATTCCGAAAGATCTCAAGCAGGGAAGTAAAGACCCTATAGTCTGCGAAGGCAAAAGCTCCCGGAAACAAAAACAGAAACAGAAACAAAAGCTCGAAAAAGGTGATCAAACCCCGAAAGATGAAAACAAAAAAGCCTCGAAGACCAGCCTTTCACCCAAGGACAAGGAAGTGAAGCCAAAAGCGAAACAGAAGTCTGCTGGAAAAAGCAAGACCTCCACTGTTCTAAAAGCTGGTGGTGATGACCCATTCTCTAAAGCGCCACCTAGCGTCAAGCCTTCAAAAAAAAAGAAAAAATCTCAGAAGAAAGAAACTGACCGAAAGGCGGTCTGAATCATGCAACGTGGATGCGTACCTCCAATCAGACTAGGCCTGCACAATTTAGCAAATGTCTTAATTGAATTCACACAAAATTTATCGGTGTCATAGTTTTAGCTACCGACACTGAAACTCTACAGACCCGAGGTTGGAAAAATATTGTAGATCGTACATTTGACTTAGCGATCGGATTTCTTACAGGTTGCAGGCTGCTCGTGCGGTGCGCAACAGTATGAGTGTACCTGATAATGTTCATGCCTCGCGAGGTATTAAATATCGAACTCCACGTTATGCTCAATCGCTTTCTCCACTGTCAGCAACATCACAAAATCGCAGTTTTAAAGAATTATGCTATACTCACTCGGTGCTCGTCTAATCCACCACATGTTTTCGATTCAATGAGTCCTGGTGAAGCCTCGATAGATTCCTCGATCAACACTATGGAGCAAATTCTAACAATTCTTCACAAAGCACATGGCCTGAAACCTAAGTCAAGGGAATCTGCGATAGAATTCTATGACACGGACCCTATCTCTTTTGAAAGGGACTTCTTTATTTCGCTTGGTGAGGATGTTTTCAGTTTGCGAACTGTGAATGCCCTCATCGACCTACAGCTTAAAGGTAATGTAGAGATTTTTATGAAAACACATCCGAGCCACACGAAAAAAGTTATACGGCAATACGTTTCTGCTTTCAAAAGTCAATACTCGCGGAGTCCCTCGTCGTCCTCTATGAGGGCTTTGGGGTATGCATTCAAGGAAAACCCTCGAACAACAAATGCTGCTCTAGACCAAGCTATCAGAGATACCGCGTCGAAAGCAATGACTGACGACTCGCCTCTGAACCAGTGCTCGAGTATTGATCTCGAAAATTGCCGTGTAAAGCTATATAATCCGTTCAGAAACGGCACAACAGACCCCTTTTCCTTGCGTAAAGGTCTTAGCACCAAAAAGCATCCATCCAATCTTTTAGGTGTATTAATAAGTGATCACCAGGTACTTTCGAGCTTCCTGAAAAAACTAAAAAGAATCGCTTCGCCTTCTGTTCTTCAAAATATCATGATTGCTCAGAATTTGTACGGCAATATAGCTTTCAGAGTCATCGTGAAGCGACGTTTGGCAACTCAAGACCCAAGAGATACGCTTGATACATTCTTCGAACCCCATCACTTCGGAATTGTTGAAGAACGGACAGACCTCAACAAACTAAAGGCTATCATTGCCTACCGAAGTATGATCATGAACAGACTAGAATGGTTTTCGCCCTACAGGAAGTCAATCGCCATGCTCGATGAGGACAAATTCGATTCGACCGACAAAATCAATGTAATCATGGCTGACTTATTCAATCGTTTTTTCGGCTTGTGCTATAAGTCTGATGCCAAATATTGTGAGGGTTGGGTCAATGTCTTAATGGACTTTTGCATTTCAAACAAAGGTAACAAAACTTTCATGAATCGCCTCCATGACGAAAGTGTTGCTGGGTTTCTGCTGATGATCGCCAAACTGAAGTTTGAAATGCACGGATCGAGATGGCGAGATGAAAGTTATCGCAGCTCGGGTGACTCGTTCGGAGAGGCGCATCAAGCAAGTAGGGATTTTTTGAAAGAAGCACGCAAATTCGTTCAGAATTGAAGACAGCATGAGTAATTGGGATGACTTTCATGGCTCATTTGGAGTAACGGATGATTTTTGCTTTGGATCTTACTATATAACTAGCTTTTCATTCCACATTATACCGTGTTCATCTCTTCTCTCCAAGTTGTTCAAAGTGTCTGCGCAAGATCGCAACTTGAAGTCCGTCTCGTTGAAAGACACGAAGTTGACAATGCCATTATCCACAACGGCGTAAATGCTCGATTTCCCGGTAAACCCAGTTTTCAAAAGCCTATCCTTGGTTCTGAGGTAGTCATTCCTCGCTCTGAGTTTAGGATCGAGCTTCAGTTCTCTCTCATTTCTGCTCTTCAACTTCAAATTTCGTTTCGTAGTATTCATGCAATTTTTATTGGAGATTTTAGTTTGGTAATTCAAATTTTCTCGGTTCGTCTGTGTACACATCTTATTCGACTGGAGCCAAGTATTTTGTATCGAAGAAAGGCATGGAAAATCCGTTCGAGCTGTATTCAATACCCCGATCTCGAAGTCAGGCTTAGGTGGAGTTTTCTTGCTGAAGTGTGGCGAAGGCTTCCAGGCGTGAAACACAATACGATATATGGGATCTAAAGTTTGGGGAATATGAGTCTCAAAGTATGTGGACGGAGGGGAGAACGTGATAGACTTGAAAACCAGCGTGTAATCGAAGAAGTGATCTCTCTTCGCAAGCAAAGACGAGAAACCTTTTCTAGCTTTCATGCCAAGAGAGGCAAAACTCATTCCAATCTTGGAGAGAAAATATGATCGATCTTCAATTTCCAAAGGGTATTTCATGTCAATTGCATTGTCAAGTGGATGAGATTCTTCGAGCTGCATTACAGAGTAGCCCAATCTTTTGAGTAATGCATACACATGATACCTATCTACAAGCTCGCTTTCCGATGCAAATGCCAAAGATTGTAGATGAGATAAAGTTAACCTTGTCAAGGAGTCGTAATCAAACAGAACACTGTCATTCCCCATGAAATCTAAGAATTGCTCATCAGCTAAGTACATAATGAGAGACCCTCTCTCACATAGGTAAACAGCCTCGATGCCGGTTAGCCAAGAGCCTTGAAGCCTCGCCTTCAGCTTGTAGACGTACGGTGTGCCCATATCCTTGAAAAAATTGCCCTTAGCATGAGGAACGAGGGCCTTTTTCTGAGACTTGATCCAGACACCAACAAGAATCTGCTTTGCGTGGTGACCTCGAATGTGCAGAAGAGCAATATACATCTGATCTCTGGCATGGTCTAGCTTCAATGTCTGTACCATAGAGCCATCCTGGGAAAAGAATTTTTCGGACCTTTTCGGGAGTGTCTCGTCATTGCTCTTAGAACGCTCGTGGTTCAAGCTCAACGAACTCGAATTATCATTAATTAAGCCCCAGTTCTGAGGAGCCTCTTCGTTGTGATCCTCGGTGAACTGGACTGGATTGTTTTCGTCGTCTGACATCAGATGTTTCACGCCAACCTCGAGGCACTAAGTCAGGTTGGTGCTGTCTGATTCGTTAGTCACGTGCAAGAGGATCTGTTCATCTCGCAGCTGCGAGCCTTCCCACTATCCTGGGTTAGATGTTCAAAAACTCGTATGACAGCTTCCGTCTCCATTGATTCAGTAGTAAGTGGCAAAGTTGAGCGGCAACGAAATTTTTGGGTTTGTTACTAACGTATAAAGTCGGAGTCCATTTATGATGATATTGTTGCAGGTATTATACGACAGATAGGTGTTAATACTATCTGTCGTCATCGTGCTTTGCAACAATTGGTTTCAAATGAAAATCTTCCCTTCACGTCGCTCTTTCAAGAATCTTCGACAAGGGATATCTTTGGCCAAGAGAAATCAAAATTGAAAGGCCAGGAAACTTCTCGCTACTTCGAATGTGGTAATTGCGGAAGAAAAATATCAGGAGGACGTTACGCGCTGCATATCAACAAATGCCTTGAAAGAGATAGACGTTGAGCCGCTTGTTGTATGAGACTTCATCGCCTTGAGCAGCATCAAGGTCTGCTATCTCAATTTTCTTTTACTGAAGCGATGCATGGCATGGATGGGGCCGACGAATATCTCACGCTTTTCAGAATTAGTCTGTCAAGAAGATATCTCTGTACAGATGTGAAGGATTGTGAAAAGCATTTGTTTATGTGTTCTTACCTGATGGGGAGTAAACGAGATTCGGTTTTGAGCTTTCGATAATCTTAGATTGGTTTAGATGCGGGATCTGGATGACCTGGCATCACTTGGATCTGAGTTACTTGCGGCCATGCTTCGTGATACATCAATGAGTTGAAGACTTCCAACCAAGCACAAGAGAATCCTCGCAGGTCATTTGTTTACCTTCATATATTTGCAAGGGCGCTTCAATTTCAAAATTTCGATTGTTAACGGAAAAGTAGCATAAATACCGAGAGACGAAATCTTAATCGGTATGACTTGATAACCATTGCGCTACACTGTGTCAGCCTTTCTTCGGCCACTGATCGACGCCATTCAATAGCTTCGGGCTTCATATGAAATATATATCGTTTTAAAGCCACAGAATCTCAGAGCCGTTTGTTGCTAAGAACTGTAATTTATAAATCCAGCTTTGTTCTGCTTCTTAAAAATAACTCGTCAGGTATCATATCAACATTCTAAAAATTAGTTTATCATTCCCAAAACTGAGAAGAATAGCGTTACAAAGAGCTCGACCACACACTGTGAGTGTGACAATGTGTATGTTTTTTGATAAGCAAGCCATAGCGGTTTGCTTAGTACCAGCGCGGATTTAGAATAGTTTCACGCTTAAAGGGAAAGTATCACCATACTTTTGCTGCAAAAGTCCTGATAGAATGATAATGCTTCTGCTTCTGCTTCAAATTCCTCCTCTTCCGTTTCGAATACTGAATCTCATCCAAGTTGTGAGATCAATTTTTGGTCAAAGCCTTAGAATTATGCAAAGTCAATTGCTACCTGCAATTTATGATCTTTCTGTCACCTTTATTCGTATTTTGATAAATTAGCAGCGCGCTGCGAGGTATTAAGCCACATGGCCCGACCATGTCGAAAGAAACTCCCATTTGTGGGTAATTTCAAATTTGAGTCGCCCTCTTTGCCCACAAGGTTTGTAAAAATACGAACTTAATCATTTTGTGGTCCACAACTATGGCCTCATTTTATTCTCAAGAGTAGAGACTGCACTCTAAAACGGGCGGGGCCTCGCGCGGCGGACCTGAAATTCGCTATGACGAAGAGGATGAGCAGAACGTAGGCCGTTCTAGAAATAATCCAAATATGGCCCCACCGCCTCCGATTATCATCGACGCTCAAGTTGTCTCTGGAATCACAGGGTCAATCTCTTTAGCATGCTGGATTATCGTGTTTGCTCCTCAAATTTACGAGAACTTTCGCCGCAAGTCATCTGATGGATTATCTTTGATGTTCATAATTTTGTGGTTAGCAGGCGACGTATTCAATGTACTCGGGGCAGTCTTGCAGGGTGTACTACCTACCATGATAGTTCTTGCAGTATATTACACCTTGGCAGATATAGTTTTATTATTGCAATGCCTTATGTATGGAGATGGTAAGCAACCAGATTTGGTGCACTTGTCTCCTGCGAACCCCCTCAATGATGACGTTCTTGAGACGGCCTTATCTCGAGATCTCAACGACTGCGACGATGAGGGTTCGCGTGAAGCTCAGGCGTCGGCCTTGAAGTTTAGTCCTTTAAAGGCGTTTCTTCACAAGCTGCTCATGGTATTATTGGTTTTTTCTGCTGGTTTAATTAGCTGGTATATCTCTTACGTCAGGAACAGCGGTAAACAACATAAAGCTCCGACGGAGTTGGTATACGATCCTCTCGCCCAGTTCTTTGGCTGGCTTTGTGCAATCTTGTATTTGGGTTCAAGAATACCTCAGATTTTGTTAAACTACGAGCGCAAATCATGCGAAGGAATCTCTTTCATGTTTTTTCTATTTGCTTGCTTGGGTAACTTGACGTACGTGATTTCGATTTTGGCCATCGATATTAGCTGGCATTACATCTGGGTGAACTCATCCTGGTTGGTTGGTTCGCTAGGGACATTGGGCCTTGACTTCACTATTTTTGTCCAGTTTTTCTTGTACAATGAGAGCAGCGAAGAAAAAACTCATGAAACTTTAGAGAGCACAGAGCAAGACAGGCTCATCTCCAGCTTATCGTCCGACTACTCATCTGCCTGAATAATGAGGGCGGTGGGCTAAATTCTGTATGGCTTCGGTGCTGATCTTCACTGTTTATGCCTTTGAACATTAAAATTATAGAAAATCAAACTTGAATCATCCTCACCAACTTAGATTATCTAGAGTATATTTATTGTCCAGAAATCAAATTTTGATTGGCTTCCGGCTCCTGTTTCTGACAATGATTTTCCGTATTTCGTTGTCTTTTTTTTATATACCTCATTCTCATGCCTCCTTTATCTCCGCGGGAATTCCATTTCAGGATAGATCCGAAACTGCTTTACCGCATTCTATCGCCGCTGCGAGGATTGTGTGTATATAACATTTCAGCTTGCAACTCGAATGTCTTTTTTTCCACCTTTTCGTCCACGTCTTCTGACAAGCTCGAGCTGTAAAGAAGCATCTAAGACCCCATTATCACCATAGCCTGTTTGAGCCTAAGTTTGGCTTCTCCATACCAATGGCGTCTCTCCTGAAACAAAGAGAGGGTATAGAAGGCCTTCGGAAGATCAAAAGGAATCGGCTGGTGGTAGTTTGCAACAATTGCCGACGCAGAAAGATCAAGTGTGACAAAGGACAGCCTTGCTCCAATTGCGTGGCGAGAAATTGTGCCGAAGAATGCGGATATGAGGCACCCTCCAGCGAAAAAGCCGAAGATCAATTTATGCTGGAGATACATTTTGATCTCGAGAGCAGGAGTTCAGAAATACCCGACAAAAGTATCAATCAGCCTCTCGCATTTGTGAGTAAATTCTCAATCCAAAAGCCGCCCAACCCTCTTGATGTCAGACTCAATGCGAAAAAGCGCCACCGAGCTAACTCTGATTCAGATGAAACGCTGGGAAGCGATAAACGAAACTCTGAAGTAGAAGTGCCTCTGGTTCAAAAAAGTGAAATTCAGCTTTTGAAAGAAAGGTTAGAACAGATTGAGAAATCCATAATTGGCTCTGATTCTAAGGCTCACTCCACTCTGTCCTCAGCACCCACTAGCTCTTCTATTGCGAGGCAGCCTGTTAAGTATCCGCACTCTGATCAGCAAACGGATGAACATCGCCCTGACTTGTCATATGTGTCCCAAGTTCAACCTCATCATCTTGGTTCGGGCTCACTTTTAGGTCCAGCGTATGCTCCTGAAAGGCAATTTGGCTCTATGCTTCCCCCGTTGAATGCCACATTCAATAGAAGCCCCAATCCGCTTGCCACCTCTTTCCAAAGCAAGCGCGGACCGGATACTGCTTTCAGTTTTGTCGCATCTGATGTTCCCAACTTGAACCTCTTACACGAGCATAGATCTCAAACTTTTGCACAACCACTGTTGACGCACTCCACAAGATTTGACCCCCAAAGAAGAGATCACTTATTGTTGGGCGTAAATCCTGTCGGTACTGTCGCAGATAATATGAACTTTTACGAACATTACTCCTCACTTCATCAAAAGGACGACTTGCGACGGATTAATTTTGGCCCATTCGCTTGGTCTAGTCTCATGAGAAGAGACCAAGCTTTACATTTGGTGTGGGAGCACATTAAAGCCAAGAAGGAAAATTCTGTCGCTCTTGTCTTCGCAAATCCATCCGCAGAAGTAACGCAAGAGAACACAAATACAATTTTGAGTTATGGAAAAGATCAAGATCAGGGTGAACGACAATTCGAAAAGCGTGCACTCGAAACTGATGGGATTGATGAAATCATTCCGTACAGCAGCATATTGAAAGCCCGAAAAGAAAGAAATATGCAGAAGCAGGGCCTTAGCCTGTCTTCCTTACTGCTTGGATTGACATATTTTGATATACAGATTGATCGGCAATTGGACACCATCGAAAAAATTAAGACCGTCCTCCCGACAAAAAGTGTCATTTGGAAATTAGTGCAACGATTTTTCGATGCTGTTTATGTATACATGCCGTATTTGGACGAAGGATACTTCCGTGAAGACCTCACGCGTATTATTGGATCAGAATCACATGACGCAACTTCAGTTGATGAGCTAAGAATTGAGCGCAAGTTGGACTTGGCAGTTGTTGGGATTTTACTTGTCATACTTCGCTTGTCTTATTTGTCCTTATTGTCAAACAATACCTCTCTCACGGAAAGGATATTAAAGTCGGAAGATACATCTCCCGACATACAGAAAATGAAGTTTTTGCTCTCCAATCCAATATCGATTGATATAATAAATGTCGCGACCTTGTGTCTCGATCACTTTCAATTCATGAGACGAGCGAACTTTACAGTTTTGCAACTTGCAGTGTATCTCAGAATATATCATACGTTCGCACCTGAGGACGGTGATGGTGCAGACGGTGGCGGCTCGCAAATATTAAGTGCCGTGATTTTACAAATGTCCTATCAACTCGGGCTCAATAGGGAACCTGATGAATCAAGCAAGAACCTCAGAATGAACAACCTATCCAGAAAGATATGGTATTTTATCATGTTGAGCGATTCGCACTTGGCGTCATGCTTTGGGAATCCCATGTCTACAGATGAAAGATACCACGATACAAAACCTCCTTTTTCTATACAAGGTGGCGAGAACTTGATCGACACGTCTAAAGATAAGACCATCATTGATCGATACATGGGATGTGGAAACATGTTTATCGGGATAAAAGACCTTTTGAGAGAGATGTTGGATGTCAAAAGTCGAGTCAGCCTTCCTCGAATAACGTCTATGTTGAGCTCATGGGAAATAGAATGGTATCAAAATTGTGGGAGTCTACGAGACTGCCTCGAATTTAGCGGCCTGGGAGAGACCTCTGTCGTTGACAGAAATTTCAAAATTAAGACTTACATGTCGAGCAGGTCGTTTCTTATCACCACATATTTTCACATTTACCTTCACTACGAATCGAGCAATATTGACATCTCATTCTTCTACTTCAAGAAATGCCTTTTGATTCTGATGTCTGATGTTATGCCTCATTATTCTGCTTTATTGAGAAATTCGGAGGTAGTGAGTGACATGATAATCAATCCAACCTTAGAGATGTTCATACACAAATCTAACATGGTCTACTTGTCCGGCATTATTCGGGTCAATTTCGTCATTTATCACATGAGAGACTCCGCAAACCATGTCCAGCGTTGCAAAACAGATCCAGCGTATCTGTCTTACTATCAGCGACTTTGTCAACTCTCCTCCTGTTTAACTAGAGCAGCGGAGTATACAATATCCGCCATCAACAAAATCAGCCATCGTTACTACTATGCGTGGCGTATAACAAAAAGTCAAACAGTTCTCTTGAAAAATGTGACATCGACAGAGTTTTATAAAGCCAATTACGAAAAAGCCTACAAATTATACTGTCTGAGATATTCGGAGTCCCAGTTGGGAGAGTTGATATACATCTGTGAAAGCACATTAGCATCGTTTCACAACTCCGAATTTTCAACTTTTGGATTCTCGCAAAAAGCTGAAACGCAATTGTCACGATCTTCCAATAGTCTGGAATTTTCTAGTTCGATAACTCCTCCCGATGGTGTGACGGATCGTGAAATTGACCAGTTATGGCTTCAAGTCCTTAGTTGGAAGCATGATGTTCTGGGTGAACTTCAGCATGACACTCAGGCACCGGTGGAACAAGCTGTCTCGTTGAAGGAACCGAAATATACACCAGGATTAGATGCAATCAGTACACCAGGCATTTCAACTTACAATGGTGAGCCTGCAACAATACTTGACCTTTTCAGTGATATACCATTTAATGATGGAATGTACCATTGAGAATCTTCGACGTGAGTCGAACTTTTCTTGAACGCGTGGATCCTCGATAAATGCCTCGTTGCTCATAAACTTTTCAAGCTTACTCTTTTGTCTCAACTTATGAAACACATTTTGAATAGAGTTCTATGTCGGATGACACTTCCTTAATATCTCAAGATAGTAAGTCCTGAAGACTGGCATAGTCCGAAAATTGGGGAGATTAAGGTTAGAATTTTCTCATGCATTGCCTCCTTTTGGTATATAAAACGAGGTTACACCCATTTCAATCAACTTGTTCTGAAGTAAGTGAGGTTAGTCCAGCTAAGCTCGGGTACACCCAATGAATTCTTTCGCCTGATGCCTTGAGGACTTATAAAGCGATCGAGCTTGAGTAAATCCATTGTAAGTCTGTTTAGGGCGACTCAGCAGCGCTCGAACTAGAATCGCAACTCAAAATTTGAGATTCGATGATGCCGCGAAGCTGTACACTATAAGTCCGAAAAAATGGTTATGTTCAGTGACGTTTACAACAGTGATGATCTGATTTCGCTCATGATGCTGAGATCGGTAAACCCAAAAAAAGATCAGTCGGCAAGTACAACACACGCAACTGACTCCAATTTCCGAGAGCCTGTGGCCCCAATCAATCAATTTGTAAAAGTGCAATAAAGCGAGATCCAAAAAAACTTCGGAGAGTTGATTGAGAATAGCCGCAAATTTTATTTAATGTATTATTCATGTAGTATATTACTGCAATGTCAGTAAACAACTCAAGACTTCAAACAATTTTGTCCATCAGAGCAGACTCTTGCAAGTTTGTAACCGAGATGTGCTTTTTTGCTCGCGGTGGCATGAGCTTCGCGAGCTCCCGTGCGAGCCAACAAAATTGGCGCATGTGAGGTACTTTCTAGTTCATTCAGCTAAGTGCAATGTCGAGCCAAAACCAAGCGCCCCAAACCGCTGATAAAGATATGCTGCTTGATTGCGTTGCCAAAAGGCAGAAAATCTCTCTCCCTGACGGAATGTCCAAAAATGCTTGGAAAAGGTTGCAGAAACAACAGAAATGGGATGAGCAGAAAGAAGACTTTCGGGCCAAGAGAAGGGAGAAAAAGCGAGCTGCGCGGCAGCGTAAGTCGGAGTTGAAACTGAAAGGGGCTGAGGGAGAAGATAATAACTACCATCATGAGGCTAAGAGGGAGCTTCCAAAAAAACAAGAGCCTAGTGGGGTAAACATAATCATGGACTGTGAATTTGATGAATTGATGAACGACAAAGAAATTGTGTCAATGAGCAATCAGATCACCAGGTGTTATTCCGCGAAAAGGCATTCGAAGTTCGAGATCGGATTGGTGATCTCCACTTTTAATAAAAGACTCAAGGAGCGTTTTGAAAAGTCGATACAAAATTTTTCAAACTGGAAGAATATTGAGTTCAAGCAAAATGAATCTCTCGCGGATCTTCTACCAGACGATGAAAACCAGAGATCAAAATATGTTTACTTGACAGCAGATACCGATCATGAAATTGTTGACTTGAAGGAAGGCTATACCTATATCATTGGGGGACTCGTTGATAAAAATAGACATAAAGAGCTATGCCTTAACAAGGCGAAGGAGCACGGGTTGCAAGTTGGCAGATTGCCCATCGGAAAATATATCCAAATGAACAGTCGGCATGTACTAGCAACTTCGCATGTCTACGAAATCATGTGTTTGTGGTTCGAGACAAATAAGAATTGGGAAAAAGCATTCAACGCGGTTCTTCCCCCTCGCAAGCTCAAAACCGAACAAACGCTCGCTGTTAATTCAGAAAATTGATAAGCACTCAAAAAAATTGTACACTGGTACATAAATGGACTGAATCGAAGCGGATGGGTTTACGCTTGAGTCAATGCATGAGGTTCTAGCAGAATCCGGGTTCACAGACGCGGTTTCGCATTCGATTGCCGCCCAAACCTCGGTGAGTATCTGGTACGCTCAATACGTGCCCCAAACTTCCGCTCTATAATACGATGAATCTTTGAAGAAAAGAGCCAATTCAACGCATTATAGTGGATATAGAAAGCCCTGTTTTGATGTCTTAATGTGAAACATTCTCGCGCGATAACGAACGACTCTGTCCATACGCCAACGTTATAGACTAAATCTTCAGCCCATTGATCTAGGGTTTATTTAAGACGTAGAAACAAAATTGCATGTCCCTGCATTTACCAAAAAATAACCCTGGAGCGCGAAAATAGAAACGCCTCCTTGCGGAGTGCACCCGTGCCTTCCCACAGCCCAAGGAAGAAAACCCCAAAAAACAACGTGCTTCACGAACTTTTCTCGACACTGATCTATTAGTTAGTTCAAGTTTTTCAAACCACAAATAATTATTGAAATGTATGTCAAGTCGAGATTTCCTGCTTTTCCTTCTTCTCTAGTCTAGAGCATCTCGCCACGTTTCCGTGAATGGGCAGCGCATGTGAGATTTTGATCTCAGGGTGAATTTGCCGAATCAGCTCGAGTATCCGTCTGAAACTGTTGCATCTTTCTTTCACCTGGAGATGCGCTTGATAGCAGACATAATGTCCCTCCATGGACTGATTGGTCTCGTTGCAACAATTTTTTTTTGGCTTGTTTGCGCTATTTTGAGTGTATACTCGACGCTCAAATTTTGGATTCGTTCAAGTTTTGAATGGTCGGGCGTGGAGCATCATAGTTTTCAGATTTCGACAGGTGAGGCAAATGCAGTTTTCTCATCCAATCATAGATAATTTTTTAAATGTGTCATACTAACATTTCCAGAATGGTCCCACACCCTGCTGAGATCCGCAGAAAGTTAGTCATCGTTGGTGATGGTGCTTGTGGAAAGACATGCCTCTTGATTGTATTCTCAAAAGGAACATTTCCTGAGGTCTATGTCCCAACCGTCTTTGAAAACTACGTCGCTGATGTCGAAGTCGACGGCAGGAAAGTTGAATTGGCGCTTTGGGATACTGCTGGGCAGGAAGATTACGACAGATTAAGGCCTTTGTCGTACCCGGACTCTAATGTGATTTTAATTTGCTTTTCGATCGACTCTCCAGACTCATTGGACAATGTTTTGGAGAAGTGGATATCTGAGGTATTACACTTTTGTCAAGGTGTTCCTATCATACTCGTCGGATGCAAAGTTGATTTAAGGAACGACCCGGTCATCATCAAGCAGTTGTCCCAGGAGAATCAACAGCCCGTATCAACGTCAGAAGGCCAAGCTGTTGCTCAGAAAATCGGAGCACAACATTATTTGGAATGTTCCGCCAGAACTGGTGAGGGCGTCAGAGAGGTGTTCGAAATGGCTACGAGATCCTCGTTGGTTACCAAAGAGAAAAAAGAAAAAAAGAAGAAGTGCGTTGTTTTGTGATCATCCGAAGAAGGAAAATTGCACGAGGTAACCTTCATTTTAGTTCTTTGTTATTATTCAAGTGTAATTGTAAACAAATTTGAATGCGTATTGTAAAATAAAAGAACTGTCGAAATGTTTACAAGTTTCATGAAAATTTGGCTGTTATGGGGTTTCAGGGATCGTATCACGTGATAAGGATTGCATACACTCCCGCGAAGGCCTTTGTCCAATAGACAACGCTACAGATGAAACTTGCAACTTTGTCTTAGTGTGAAGATTCCTCAACCCGGATATGTTGTCCAGATTCAGATCTCTCTTGAGATCCCACAGTTCCATCTCCAGTATTACCAAAACGAGCGCTACTGGGCTCACACCCCAGGAACTAGCTCAAACCCCCGATGCCATGCCCGCTCCAAACAGAACAGAAACCTGGACTCCAAGCCAAGCTCCGAGAGCTCAAGTTCTTACCACCCATGCACATAGATTCATACAAAAGAATTTAAGTGACCAGCCCCAGCCTTATGCAGCTATTGATTTAATCGCAAAGGAACCAATCAGATATTTACATGAAGGAAATATTGCTGTTTGTGACGGTAACAAGGGGAGCACGTTGCAAGGGCATCCAAAGGTTTTCATTAATTTGGATCAGCCGAAAGCATCTACTTGTGGGTATTGTGGCTTGAGATATGCCAAGGAAGAATTCAAAACTCAAATTGAGAGGGATGGAGCATAAATTATGAGATGAAGACACCATAATATGTCAGCTTGGTCATGAGGCTGAGAAAAGTTATAGGAACGATATAAGCGTATTTAAGGCAAATCATTACAGTCAAATTTAAATTGAGGTGATTTCTTTGAAATTCTCACCTCCAATTAAAAACACAATGTGCGAAGCAACCGCAGAATGGCTTGTATAGTATGTTGATCTAGCAGCGGGCGATATCGTAAAGTCGCTCCCCGATAAGCAAGATAAGCCGCGTGAGCGCTGTTTTGATTGAAACAACTTGTATCGGAGATGAGCCCTATGCGTTTGAGATGTGAAATGGCTAGATAACATAAGGAAAGTTGATATGTTCAATCAATTTTCAAACAGCAGCTATTAAATTCCCCTGACAACGGCTGGAAATCATCGCGCGTGCTCTTATTCACTGAGCCGCGGTTGTCAATTGAGTAGCCAAGATCAGTCCAAGTCACGACCCCTTACATGTGCCACAATATATTTGAAACTCTTCGGGATACAGCCTTGGGTGTAAACTATGGTATCTGGCAATCCCGTCATCATTTGGTACATTCCTTTGTTATCATACCGACAGGAATTTTGCTACTTCTCTCCATTTTGTATGGGCTAAATGTCGTACTTGCCGATGTTGCACATGTAAGATTTCCAAGTTCAGTGTTGTGTATGCTCATCAACTTATTGGTGTTGGTCTCCTTGAGCGGAATCTCTAGTTTGCAAGCGAAGTCTCAGCTCCAGGAAGGAAGCTGGAGAGACACAGTGGGCCGTTCAGCTTCGTGGGCTTTGGAGCACTACCTCATGGTTGTGAGGCCACCAATGAATTTTTCTCTCAAGTGGATTAATGTGTTTTTCATACCCTCCTTCGTCGTGCTTCCATTGAGTGACTCAATCTCGATCATCGAATGCTTGAAGATTGGTGCTGTGTTTGTCATAGGGGGTGTAATATTGCTTTCATTGAATATCTACACAATCCTTTGCCTAAGAAAAGTCTTGAAAGTGATAAGATCACGTGTATCTAGCAACTCACAAGACCCAGTATTGGGGAAAGAAAACTGCGAGGCACCTGAAGATACGAAGTGCCCTATTGAAACAAATTCACTCGACCTCGGCCAATCATACATAGTGGCCTCAAAAGACATTACAACAATCGACTTGAGATCACTCAGGCCGTCGAAAACTGAATCAAAAATTGATGAAGTGCAAGCCCCAAACCACGCCGCTTCTCGCCATGGTCGGGAGTCTGACTGCACAGCTTTAAAAACGGTAGTAACAGCGCCGGTTATACTACAGTCTTCTGCGGCATGTTGTTCATTCGCTACTCACTTGAAGTCCGAAGAAGCAAGGTCTCAGGGAAAGCCTAAAACACTCGATGCCTCAAGTCAAATTTCGCCGTCAGCTGAGATTGAGGTTTCTACGACAGTGAAGTCTGTTGCCATTTTCACAACTAACTACATTGATTGGATGTTGTACCTTGCACTATTTGTGATTGCCCTCCCATTCTATTACGTGAGTGCAATACATGTAATGCTTCCCTTTCACTTGGGCTTGACCATACTATCATATTTCTTTGCGTTGCATCTTTTGGATGCATTTCCGGTTGCAAAAAGGTTCGCGCACCCGATTTTGATTCTGACGGCAGAAATTTTGTTTGTCTGCTTCATAACATCTTTAATTTATCACCATGGCTCGCCAAAGGGTTTCCTTGACGATTTGAGATATTACAAGACAGGGAAAAACTATCTTAATCTATTCAATGGAAGAGCAATGTACAACAATGGAGACTCAATACCACCAGAGAAACTGGACTTCACGTCGCAGCCCTTGTGGCCTGGTTGTGGTGATTTCCTATCTTCATTGATGGATGTCTCAATCATATCATTATCACTTCCGATGTTTACGCACCGAAAAGACTTTCTCAGAAATTTTTGGATCATAGTCCCTTCTTTGTTATCATCCGTGGGTTTGACATTTTTCTGCTACCCTATCATATGCTTCAAAATAGGCATCAGTCCTGAGAGATCAATAGGTTTTATAGGGCGCCTGGTGACTCTCGCGCTAGGTACACCACTCATTGATTCTTTGGGTGGATCGGTATCACTTATGGCCGTCTGTACGATATTGAGCGGAATTTGTGGTGTCTTAGTTGGCGATTCTATATTTAAGGCACTTAGGATACCTCTGAATGACTATTTGACGAGAGGTGTCACACTCGGAATAAATTGTGGGGCAATTGCGACGGCTCACTTATTGACACTGGACCCGAGAGCCGCCTCTATGAGTTCCTTGAGCTTCAGTTTATTTGGAACATCAATGATTATCTTGGCCAGTGTCGGCGTGGTCAGAGACTTGATACGAGGTTGGGTTGGTTTGTAGAATCATATCTGGAAGGGAAGACCAAGATTGAAGATCGCGATTGCAACAATAGCCACCAAGCTTCCGCGCGCCTGCAACCTCCTAAAATGAAAGACGCGTGACGCGGTATAAACAGCTGCCTGCCATACCTCAGTCTCTAACCCTCTTCCCATCGATGCATGACATAAGCGAAACAACCAGAGTGATACTCCTTCCTCGAGAAATAAGCTCTCTCGATATCATCCGTGTGAAATGTGGAGAGTCTCTTAAGTCTGTAGCCATATTCAAAGATCATGTTTTCGAGATTCGTGAGGTTGGCACTCCAAGTGAGTTTGACAACAAAAACGAGCCAATGCTTCCGAATGGCGAGCCTGTCAAGTCCTTAATTCTTGAGCTGCTGAGAAATCAGTTCCCAGGGGCTATTTTGTCCAGGCCGAATGTCGCCGTTTTGACTAAGTTTGACTTCGTGTTTATATTTCTCAGTTGGGTCGCAACTCGGTTGGAAGTCTACACTAGCCGCTTCTACGCCATCGACGATCTCACAGAGAGCTTCTTGGAGTGGTCAGACTCCCTCGGTGCATCTAAATTGTTTGAAGGGATCATCAAATGCTGCGTCGATCGGACCTGCGAGAGTATTCAGGAGAGTGGTGAAAAATTTTACAAGTTTAGCTTGAAGATGACTAACGATCTCTTATCACGAAAAATTGAACAACTCAAACGTCTTCTTTCACAAAACCCAGATTACGTGCTTTCCAAAAGAATCAAGGAATCACTTTCAGGTGAACAGCAAGACATTCCTGAAATGGTTCTACAGCAGCAAATCACTCGATACTGCACAGATCTTGTCTTTAGCTTGATCCTAGGAAGCAACATGAAAGGTCAATACATACGAGAATGCGGGGAAGACTTTACTGAATTAGAGGCTTACTTGAAAGACCAAGACATCGCCCGAAAGAATATGATGGTAGCTGACGATCATTTAGCTACTTTGAGTACTCAGAAGAAAAATGAAATGGGCCGAGGAAGATCGAAAAATAGTAAGCCCAACAACGCCATGAAAAAAAAGCCCTCAAAGGTAGCAGTCGGAAAAGGCGCATTAGATATTTTCTTCAAAAAAAACTAATTATTCTGAAAGTTTCAAGTCACGAATTAGCGAGGAGCGCCGACCTCGAGTAGTTTCATATTCAGACTCTTATATCTCTCCTCTTCATCAACTTTGAGTAGAGATTTAATTGTTTCACTCATCGTCTCAGCCACGGAAAAAGCTGAGTCTGCCAACTGCACGAGGGATTTTCCGTCCATTGGGAGGCCACCATTCTTAGAAATCTGTATCAACTCTCTATTTTTGTTTGTGGTGATAACGAGGGATCCATCTCTAACGAGCTCTTCATTCAGATCAGCGTCCATTATCGCAATCTCTTGATTCAAACTTCCCTTTATGTTTTCGACTTTGTCAACGGGATTGAAAAAAGAGTATGTGACACAAATCGGAACATGAAGAATACTCAAGGGAATCGGTTGGCGCTCATTGAGGTCATGAACGATTATCTCCGTGCCCCTTATGGAAACATCGGGTTTCCTAAAATGCTGAAGAGCTGTCATAACACCCAAGCACGAGGCATCTATCAAACCTCCATCATAGTTGAGAAAATTGATATCAGCTGTCACATGCCAGACTTTTTCACCTGCGATTATGCACAAGCTTTCGAGATCCAATGCGTTTGACCTTCTCACTGCCTTTTCTATCAATCTCAGGATGAGCACTTCATCGTCAGTGTTCCGACCGTTTTCGAAGAAAGGAGATGCCATGGGGCTCACTTCTGTATTTATGGTAAAGGAACCTTCAAAAGGTCGATCCTCAAAAGGTTTGACAATCTCACAGCTGACCCTGACTGCTAATCTTGTAGCTCCCAACTCTACCTCAACGAAACCATACTCATTCTTCGATATCATTATTCGAGGCTTTCTCATTTCGCTGATCCCTCTTCCGTTTAACCGAAATCCATTTTTTAGGCCTTCTATAATAAACTGTCGTTCATTGAGCGGCACAATTGTCTTCTTAGCCATAACCAACACTTTAGCTTGCAACTTGATTCTAAAGCTAAACCTCGAGCGCATCTCTCGGTCTGTAAGGAGATCTTCAATGAGATCACGTGACTCGTCGAGAAACCATTGATCCTCATTTAGATGAAATGTTGTCTTAAATTGAATAAGACTCTAGAAAGTATTCAATCTCTTTCTTGAAAAAGCCTTTTTTTGCCCTCGATAAATTTTTACAAGAGCGTATAAACCAATTATATCGTCGATCTCTCAAAAGGGTTTAGCGCATAAGCTCACACACACTGGTCGCAGTCGCTTTGAAAATGCAGGATCCTTGACGGCGAGGTCGCCAAACGCAACGAGAATCCTTTTGCGCCCTCTCTCTCGCCTTCCAGCAAACATGAAAGCGGCACGTGTTGTAAAAGCTTTAAATTTTAGCCCCTATCGACGCTATGGCTCGGTGAATAACTTGAAGCATGGACCATCGCCATTGAGCTTTTTTCAGAAGGAGCGCTTGCCTGCGAACACGTTAATCAAGTTTGTCCCCCAACAGACTGCCTATGTCGTCGAGCGAATGGGCAAATTCCACAAGGTATTGGAACCGGGCGTGGCCATATTGATTCCTATTCTCGACAAAATCACTTACGTTCAGTCTTTGAAAGAGAACGCGATTGAAATTCCGTCACAGAATGCCATTACATCTGACAACGTATCTTTAGAGTTGGATGGAGTTCTATACGTGAAAGTGCATGATCCTTACAAAGCCTCATATGGTGTCGAGGATTTCAAATTTGCTATAAGTCAATTAGCACAAACGACTATGAGGTCGGAGATCGGGTCAATGACTTTAGACTCTGTTTTAAAGGAAAGACAACACTTAAATTATAATATCAATAGTATCATCAATGAAGCTGCTAAGGAACATTGGGGAGTCGAATGCTTACGCTATGAAATCAGAGATATACATCCACCCCTGAATGTTTTAGAAGCAATGCACAGACAAGTGAGCGCAGAGAGATCAAAAAGAGCGGAAATTTTGGAGTCTGAGGGTGCCAGGCAGTCAAAAATCAATATCGCGGAGGGTGAGAAACAATCCATGATACTCCAAGCTGAAGCTACGGCCCTTAGTATCGAAAAGATAGCTAATTCGATAAAGAACACTCCGGGCGGACTGGATGCCATCAATTTGAAGATTGCTCAACAGTATATCACGGAATTCGGCAAAATTGCCAAAGAGACAAATACCATTGTGATACCGTCCAACTTGAATGACTTGAGTAGTCTAATGACTACGGGATTAAGTCTCTTCAGGTCTATGGAAAATCAGCGGATCGGCGAAACACCTGAATCGAAGCAATAGTCTAATGTATATTTGAAAGAAAAATCAATGTTTGTTAAAGCGCTTGTTTTGACCCGATACACAAATATCGAGAGTTTTGTTAATTCTTCCCGTCAGTTATACCGCCTCCACCTTTTCGAGGTCTATTGCGACAGGTAAGTTCGAATCTTTACGTGACCTTCTCTTGGCGTATTTTTTCAACTTGATTTTCGAAAGAATTTTCTCGTAACACTTGGAAAATTTCGTACGCACGCACCATTGATAGAACCACCATTCCAATAAAAATAGGCATCCTGCAACCAAAAATCCTGCCAAAACAGCCAAGCCAATATGTTGAGCCATCAATTTCATTAATCTAGCATCATCCAAGTGCCAAGAGGAGCCAGGCGAAATAGAGAAAAAAGAGTCTGTGTGGGCCTTGTAATCACCAGGAAGAAGAATCCTAACTTTGCCTGCCTCAGGTACCCCTTTTCGTTTATACTGCATTAGCATGACTGAAAGAAAGAGTGGACCTGTGGAGAACATGATGGTTATGTAGGGAACAAGCCAATTTCGCTGATATCTCTGAAGATTCTCGAGAACCTTCAAGAAAAACAAGTGACCTTGCACGGCACCCATAACGTCGTTCGATATGCCTGTAGGCTGTGTTTCACGAACGAATGCTGGCACGGTTAAAAGAGGGTCCAAACGTCTCATGCAACCATCATCTAGATCAATATATATTCCGCCGTAGTGCGCTAATGCAAAATAGCGTATGGCATCCGCTCTTTGAATGGGATAAGGATACGCGTCCCACGTCTTCAAAAACCATGGATATTTCTCAGCGATGAAGTCTCGAGCCATATCGTCGGTCCATAGAATATACTGGTAGTCTGGGTGAAGATCAACGCACGCTTGTTGCCCTGGTTGCCAAACTTCTGGAATTTGATCTGTTTTGTAAGTTTGATGGATTATTTTGGGGATCAAGAGGCTCTTGTCCAATTTTCCATCCACCGGATTGAGCTCCGTATCGAGAAAAGAGTCCGGGAACGAATCATCGAAGAGCAAGCTTATCAAGTCATAGGTGCAATAAAGTAGAAAGACGAAAATAGCAAAATGCCCCCATAAGATATACTTTAGCTCCTTTCGCATGTTTAGTATAATGGTGTTAGAGAACCCGAAGTGGCTATATCCTATCTGGAATTTGGTTTGCTTTCGTCAACTCTTCTCTGTTTGATCCCGAAGAGTCTTTTTTGATGATCTTGTGAATTTTGAGGTTTCAGTGGAGTAAGATTCAAGAACTAGCAAAGAAGCGTGTGTTCATGCAGAGGTATGTCAAAGAGTGGACTACGGTAGAGGTGATGTTTATTGTAGGGAATTCAAGCGGCTCTCCATAGAAAACTGCGCAGAAAAAAAGGAGAAAAAGAAAAAAAAAAAAAAAACACCCCCACACAAACTAGGCTTGTTGCATTCGTAAAAAAACATTTTTTTATCATTATTGAAGCTGTCGTTTCGTTAAAGATAGCGTCAAGGTGAAGCAATTAGAATAGAAATTCTCGATTGGACTATGGCCGATATAGCGGAATTTCTGATCAGCATTTTCAGCACGAAAGCAGGCGGAGCAGCATGTTGTTATCATCGCGCGGCAAGCGAGCTTCAACGCGCTGGAATAGGGGTAAGTTCACCATTTCATTTTTTCGCGTTGATAACTCGACATCCTTCGCGCACACCAAATTGCTTGTGCAGAAAATAACAGAGGCCATGAATTAAATATCGGTGAATGACCGGCCGAGTTGTCCGTGATGCTGAGAAGGCGCAGCAGCAAGAGTCAATGCAAACGACAGGTACAGTACTACAATGCGCAGCCAATTTGAAAGAAATCAATATGAAGACATAGCATGATTGTATCAATGCTACCTTTCGACCTTAGACTCAAGCTACAATGACACAATCGATTGTTGAGCGTCCACCTTGCTTTCGCGAAACGCCTTTTGTTCATTTCTTTTCACCTCTCGTTGCAATTTTGAGCGCCATCGAATGAACAGCACTCATGTTTTTGAGGAGAATTGATTTCTGAGTTCAGAATAATTTTCGTGGCCTCACAATTTATTGATTCGGTGTTTTACGTCAAGCGGAGAATTTCTGCATGGGTTCTTGTCCACGATGTCGATCATGTAGCTAACAGATGAGTCATCGACACTTTTTTTGTGAATGTCACCCATGAAGTCACAGATGAAGATTAAATCTTCCGAATTTTCGATCATGACAAAAGCTTTGGTCCTCGACTTGTTTTTCACAATCTTCACAATCTTCAAATTGTTGAGATAAAACAAAAACGATAGCAAGTATTGTTTATTGTAGGTCTCGACATGATATGATGCATTGTCGTTCTTGAAATTTTTCAGATTGCTCTTCTGAATAGATTTCAAAAGAGACTTGGTCGTAACGAATTGCTTCCCGGAGGCTATATCTTCGATTAGTTGCTGCTCTGAGAACTTGATGCATCGCTCACTGTTAAGGCCTTTCAAGCTCTGGGCACATATAGTGAAGGACTCAATGAATGGCTTAACGATTGTCGCAAGAATTTTGTGATAATGCTCGTCTGTCATCTCGTATGAACTTGAAATCAAGCCGCGATTTTTATAATGTTCCAAGATAGTCAGCATTTGGTGATCAGTATTGGAATCATAATCGAATAAAAATTCATTTTTTAGGATACCTGTGAAGATGTGGAATAAGTTTTTCATTCGCAGGTAGTCGTGATTGCCAAGAAGAATGAACGAAACCAAGCACTTATGGATGATCAAGTGTATGGTAAGGTTTTTGTAGTAAAGAAGTTCGAAACTGTTCACAACTCTCACCACTTTAGTTGTTGTATTCACTCTTGTGAATCTAAAGAATTTTATGATTTGCGTTTCAATCAATGAAATTTTTTCCTCCTCGCTAAATGATCTGATGGTTTTAAAGAGATGGATACTGGAATCATTCATTTTTTCTTGCTCGATGACATCCATCAAAAAAGACATCATCGGCAATAAGTCTTTGATGAGGAAATCCTTGCGACCATCGTAATAGTAAAATGTTTGCAAGGTTAAACCTATCACCGCACATTCGGGGATATAGGCAATCTCATTAATGGAGTGAAGAATCCTGAAGCCAAGTTGTTTGAGATTGACATTTTGTTCGATATCAAGGTCTTGATTATCATCAGCTGAGACTCGGCTAGTCTTACAGTGAGAAGAAAAGGTGAAATTTTCCGCCAAGGTCACAAAAATCTTACCATTGAGAGGCCTCACTGAATTGTCAACAAAACCATCGGATAGGCGTTTGACTTTGTCGTAGTCACCCCGCGAAAACATGTTTGAGACACCGTTTGACATAATGTTCATGAAGCTTTCTTGCTTCTTGTCCTCTCCTATCAATTCGTGAAGATACCCGTCGGCTTCATAGATTCTCTCGTAAGTAATGGAAACAGGCTGAATAAGGAAGTCAAAGTTAGAGTTCTTTTCTTCATCTCTTTGCTTTTTGTATATTGAGGTAAGAGTCTTCAAGATTCCATACTTTGGTAAGAGAAGTTTCCCATCTCGAGAGCGCGTTCCTTCAATGAATACCTCGAAGTGAATTTTGTTCAATAAAACGAACTCGATGTAATTTGCGAGGTTTCTTTCGGTATAAGCTTCGTTGTTGAACGAACGTTTTATAAATATTCCTCCCAAACCTTTCAAAATTGAGCCAAAGATCGCAACGTTCAAATTGTCACCCGCAATCACTGTGGGGAGTGACATTTGGAAACGAATCAAAATTAAGTGTAAAATAACATAATCAATGTGAGACTGGTGATTTGGCAACAAAACAATTGACATGGGGTCTTCAAGATAAGTCTTATAAAGACTACTGAACTGTTTTCTGCTAGTCCAAACTCCTTGGGGAAACATTTTGGTCAAGGTCTTTATAACTGTTATGTAACATAATCTGATGAAGCTATGCGATCCGAATTTCGGGAGATTTCTTAGATTTTCTTGTTTGTAGTAATTAACCATAAAGCTTTTTACCTCCTTGAGCCTTGGAGAAAAGTCCCTTGCAGTGATAAGATTCATTCTCAATTCCAGGTCTATCAAATCGTAAACAATCTTGTCGAGCTCTTTATCTGAGCGTTCCAACTTGTCGTTCATAAACAGCTCGCTAACGCCATTGAAAAGCTTTGAAGATTTGTGAACTGAAAACCTGCCTTCGGCATTTTTATAAATCTCAAAAACTCGAACGTTTGTGAAATAGTGTATGAAGTGCTCAAGGAGCCGAAAGCTAGTGCTGACTTTCTCATTGGACTTCAAAGGAAGATAAATTTCTTTATCAGATGGCAAGGGAAACGAGAGCTCAATATTTGGATTGGTTAAGGCATCCTGGAGTATATTCACATCAAAATCCGACATGGTGATATGGTCTAACATCTAGCTGTGGTCAGATTTACGTGAGAGTTATATAAGCGCGATCTGAACCTCCCAACAAATTTGACCCCACATCTCCATCCTGTCATCTCAAAAATTTGCTTAGGCTTGCTGCACACGGTTGAAGATACGTCTGAGTTTCGGGGGCTTCAATTGAGTCTACCCGAAAAAGTCTTTTACACATTGATTTGGTATATTTTTATCAGGTCCATCTATCATTCATTCACTCACGTAAATCACAGACTTTTTCACATGCGGGGTAAGACTCATTGAGCGCGATTCGTCATGACCAGAAGCAAAATATACATTTTAAAACCATGACAGCTGAAAAGCCCCCGTAAATTTCTATCAGACAAAGGATTTTAGAAATTTTTGATAATTTTTGATGAGACTAAGCCAACATGCAATAGATATCGCTTTTCTTAAGACCCAAGCTCACACCAGTCTTGACCTCGGCTCACTTGTTGGGCGCACAAGGATTTTTCAAGCCACAAGCTAAGAAACCCCGCTATCATGATGCCGAAGGAGTCGCTAATTCCAACGCAAGCCATCGAAAGCTCTCTCTTATCATGCTTCACGTTTTGGTTCACTCCTAAAAAAGTATTGACGTAAGATAGTCCACCTAGCAAACCTTCGTAAAAGATCAATAAAATGACTGGGTAAATACTTCCAAACGGATAGTCATTTAAGGCCTGGCTGAGAGCTAATATCACATTGAGCAACTGCAAACCACTCAAGACATAGAGTCTCGGAAATATGAAACCAAACGTGAGCGAAGACCTGGACACAAAAACTCCTGATTGATAGACGAAACCGTAGACAACATAAATATCTCTGTATGTACCAAAAAGCCAACGGGGGAGATCATCCAAGGGAAATAGCAAAGTAGGGGAGATGCCTTGGTTTATAAGGTATTCAAAAGCATAAACTGAGCAAAGAGGAATCATGAAAGGCTTGATTAGTGGTCTGATGGACAGAGTAGTTTCTTGCACATGGTTTGCTATGTTGCTCCAAACTGGCCGCCAGTAGCCAATGGTCGGGGCTTCTGTCGGATAATCACCCTCAATACTCAAACACGAAATGAAGCATGATGACCTTATTACACTAGGATCTTCCTCCAATTCAAACGCAGGGCTCGGAAGCACCAAATAATAAATCATTGGAAAGCCAAAGGGTAGAATGGCAAAGGCCATGAGGGCTATTCTGGAGTCTAAGCCAACTATATTGGTCATAATTAAGTAACACAAACTACCCATAACCCCCGCGCCTCCTGTTCCCATTGAAAACCCACCAATAGACTTAATTTCGTCATAGAAGTGCGTGAGTTGCAAGAAGGATACCTCTCCCAAACCGGAAGAAAGTGAAGCCATGGAAACACCTACCAATTTCAAAAGCGTGTGGTCGTACGGTGCTATACTCACAAGTATCATTCCAATTGATGATAGTGAGACCAAGATCCAGACCCTTTGCCCGTAGGGTATTCTGTGGACAAAAAAGGGGGCAAGAATCTTAACAGATAACGATGGCATGATATCTGCCAAAAGAACAGTAGCCTTTGGTAACAGATATCCCACGATGTCGACCGCGGCTGAAAGTATCACAACATAAATAACATTGTTCACGAGGCCGAAGATCAAAAATGATACAAATATTCGTCTGTGAGTGGATATCATTGAGCACTTATTCAGGTCCCGATCAGGGAGTGAATCACAATGTACATAATCGCACGTGCGGCGCAAGACGCGCCAAAAAACCAGGCTGCTGCGGGGGGTCGCGCACGAGCATGAAACTTTTGCATAAAGAATGTGAATGTTTTTTTCAAAAAAAACTTCATATTTTAGGACGCCGCGGATAAATGTACAGGTAGTACGTTCACCCGGGGCTCATAAACTATAAGAGAATAGAACCTATAATAGATCGCAACATCAATCTAAGCGAGTAGGTGCTATACATCTGCTACTCCCAAAGCTTCCCCAGGGCGGTTATCCCCCATGAAAGCCTCTACTCAGATTGACATCAACCTCTCGTATCGTGTGATGTCATCGCCCCATCTGGTGTGAACTCCGAAGGGCTCGAGACCACAATTCATCCGGGAAAGGAGCAACAACTTGGGTTCCCGCCTCCCTGAGCCTGACCGTATAAACCTTTTTGACAGTCTTGACGAACCAGTTAAGGTTGCGTAAATTTTCAAAGGACGTGTCCAACGGCGCCAATACTTCGCGGAGGTGCATGGGCGCTGTGAATCCAATCTCCTGTCACCAGAGTCTAGACACCGCACACTCGTTATAGAGGTGGGTCAAAAACTACAGGGAAGTCTGGATATAAGAATCTCCTTATAAGAATCTCTCGCGATATTTTAAATATTCTGGGTAATTTTCGAAAGTTTTGGAGAGTTTAGAATATATTCACGTTGTTAAGGGCCAGAGTTAAGACTCTTCGGAATATTGTGTTTTTCTCGGAATACTCTTACATAAGTTTGTGCCTAGAATACCATGTGAGAGTGAAATTCGATATGAATGGGTTCGACTTTATCTGGAAACAAAGGCTACCGCATCATTTAGTTAGCGTGCAAAAAGACGCGCAATGGGCGAAAATGTCAAAAGTGAAAGAGGTAGTATCAGGAAGGTAAGAGAGAAAGCTCATATAACCCCTCCAATTTGATGTACTCTTGCCCACCTTGTAATACGAATTACCAACCATGGGAACTGGTGAGGACGACGCTTTTCGGCCTTTAAATGACTCGCTGCAAGACACAAGAGTCATTTGTACAAAATTGAATTGACACAAACACTTTCTGGTGCTGAAATAGGGGTCGCGTCTAATTATAGTTGGCGTATGGCAAAATTCTTGAAAAGGCGCTACGAATGCACCACCCAGCTTATTGCTTGAGTTCATAACGAAAGCGTCATCAGAAAGATAATTGCTTGACTTCACAAAAGCCTAATTAGGACTTTAAATTTTAGGGCAAGAGACGAGTGAATTTACTGCATATAGACCCAAAATGTACTGGTTTTTAGTCACTCTTGATAGTATTCGTAGCATTTTGGCTCCGAGAAAACATTCTCATAAAGAGATTTTCCTGTGGTATTCCTAGAATTTTGGCTGGCTTCAAGAGAACATTCTTGTACAGAGATTCTAGGAATATGGTCAATTTCAGCCGACGCTCATACTTGACGTGAATAGCACACAGCTTTACGAGTCCAGTGCAGCCAAGGTTGATAATAATTGGCCGTGCTAAGAAATGCAACAGCTCAACCGTTTCTCCATTTATGTTCATAGTTAGATGACCAATGAGTTGATTACAAAAGTAAAAAAACTGCAAACACAGCATCAGCTTTTCGTACGTGAAGCCATGAGAAAGCCACTTCCACCTTCCGCCCACATAGTTCATGCCCTGATTGTTGATTGTATGCAGTTTGATTTCTACACGCCTAAAATTTTTTAGCTCACGGACATAGAGTTGCTTTATATCAGCCGAAAAAACTTTCACGAACACAGAATTGAATTTGTTACCTTTCATACACTTGAATTATGAGTAAAACTCCAATTCCTGAAGAATTTGATGACACAAGAATCCTTGGGTATGAACCCTTAATCCCGCCCGCCTTGCTTCAAAATGAAGTCAGCGCCAAGAGGAGCTCTCTTGAGGTTGTAATCAGAGCGAGAATTGACTCTGCTCAAATCATAGCGGGCGCTGATGATAGATGCTTGGTAGTTGTGGGGCCGTGCTCTATTCATGATCCCAAAGCAGCTATGGAGTACGCCAAGCGACTCAAAGAACTCTCTCATGAGTTGGAAGAAGACTTGGTCATAATCATGAGAGCTTACTTGGAGAAGCCCAGGACCACCGTTGGATGGAAAGGACTCATCAACGATCCAAACGTGGATAACACCTTCGACATCAATAAAGGGTTGAGAGTATCAAGGCAATTGTACGCTGACCTCACGGGTGAAGTTGGAGTCCCAATCGGATCGGAGATGTTGGACACCATATCTCCTCAATATTTCTCTGACTTCTTGAGTTTCGGTGCCATCGGAGCTAGAACAACCGAGTCTCAGTTGCACAGAGAGTTGGCGTCGGGTTTGTCGTTTCCCATCGGCTTTAAGAATGGTACTGACGGAAACATCGGTGTTGCCCTAGATGCTGTCCAAGCATCATCCAAGGGGCATCATTTTATGGGTGTGACGAAGAATGGATTGGCTGCGATTACGACAACAAAGGGCAACGACAACTGCTTCATCATTTTGAGAGGGGGCAAAAAGATAACCAACTACGATGCCGACTCTGTTAAAAATGCAAAAGAGAGCATCAGTAAAAGTTCCGATCCTAGTATTAAGTTGATGGTGGATTGCTCTCATGATAATTCCGAAAAAGATTACAGGAATCAGCCCAAGGTTTTGGACTCCGTAATCGAGCAAATTTCCGCGGGAGAAAACACGCTTATCGGTGTCATGATCGAATCTCACATCAATGAAGGAAAGCAAGGAATGCCAAAACAAGGATCGGGAAAGGAGAGCTTGCAATATGGTGTTTCAATCACAGACGGATGCGTCTCGTGGGAAACCACAGTGACTATGTTGAGAAAGCTCGCTGAGGCGGTAAAGACAAGAAGACTGAAGAATCAGCATCAACTGGTCACAAACTAAAAGAAATCATTCGCATACTGTACGAACGGACTGTCTCTAGCGGTGCAACATGTGCACTTTTCACTCCGGAATTTTAATAAACAAGGTACCTTTACGCGTCGTTCGTGAATAATGCCCGGGAGCCATCTTAAAAGCCGCAATAGTTATTTGGAGATAAATCTTACATACATATGACAGTCGAAGCTTGTTTTCAATTGGTTTCCGTAAATGAAACCTGTCTTTAAAAAAATAAAATCGAGAAATAGAAATAATCACCTGTGTATGTTTTATTATTTTTGATCACTCAGTTACGATTTGAAGGCGAAGAGACCTAAATGTTTCTCCTAAGTATTGCACAAGATAAAACTTAGAGGCTCATTCTAACGGTTTTCAAAGGCTATATTTAATAGATGTAAGTGAGCTACATCTCGAGAACAAAATGCGGATTGCGGCTTCGCCAGTGAATATGGCAATTTAAAAGGGCATTGAAATGACATGTAGCCGCGATCACTACCATGATATGAAATATCTGATGCAGATGCCCAAACACATCAAACTTCCCATGGACATTTTTGTTTCTATTATCTCTTTTGTACACGTATCTTTCCGGAAATCTTGCCGCGTATAGGGCTGCACCGAGAATGTAGAAAAAGCCTTCCATCATCAACCAGCCCGCACAAGACCTGTCGTAAGCCTCACGAGGTCCCAAGATACTCGATGCTAATACAATTGGTATGACCCCGGAGAGACCAAAAAGGACAAAAATCAAAGATCTCATGGGACGGTAAAGTGGCGTCGAAAATTTCAGATCAAAGGTCAAAAATGTGCATGTAAAACCCAAGCCCAAAAAGATTGTGACCAAGGCGGTTTTCAACATTGGGAGGTCGTCGAAAACGAAAAGGATCACTGAAATTAAAGAATTTGTTATCATTATAACAATTCCAAAATAATCGCATTGATTCCCGAAGTTACAAACTCTCAGTGAATGAGATTTGAAAAGATGGAAAAGAGCAGACAGTGTAAGACATATGCTTGCCCCAAACGCAAACAACAAGTAGCTCACACCGATCCATAGGGGGGCTTCGTGACTTTCAATCCCCCTTAGCCAGTATAGTGTTGTCACATTTAGAGCTAATGCAGCTGGTAGGAGATGTGTATAAATGTTTATTGATTCGTTATGCAAGTAAGTTAAAGATTTAATACATTCTGAGTAACTTGACGTTTGCTTGACGTAGGCCGAACAAATAAAATGATTGTCTTGCTGCCAGGGATCTAATTCGTTGAAAAAGCTGAGCTTTGCTTGTTTTCGTGAGTCTTCTGATTCAGTTTTCTCTGTCATGTTTCGGCTTTACGAAGATAAGGCCCTTTCCTCGTTAGTCGAAGCGGTAAACGTTAAATGTGAAACTGCATACGGATTAATTATTTTTCTTGGGCAGATGTCAGCTAGAGAAAAGAAAAAGAGTAGAATAGGACAATCCGCTGAGTTTCCAGCATCAGTTGGTCTTAGAAACTCGAGTGTGATGACCAGATGATGCTTTCTCAATGATTCTCCATGAAGAGAGACCTGCCTTTGGAGATCGTGCTACTTCGGGCAAAATTAAACCAAAAAGCGAGGATGCTCGAAGAAGTGTGGTATTTCTGACAATTCGGAATGAAAGCAACATAAACCATGCTTTCGTGTGACATATTCTTTGAGAAAATGTACAATTCTTGAGTGACTTTTTTGGGAGCTGGTTAGAGGTTTTCAGATAACTACGTTATAGTTGTAATCCTTCAATCAGATGTATCAGAAAAAAAAAAAAAAAAAAAAAAAAAAAAAAAAAAAAAAAGAGAAGGCAGTGAGGCCATCTTATGGCTGCTGGATGGATACTCATACCCGAATTTCGAAGGATCGAGGCGTTGCAACTCTCTCGCTGTAGCTTTGGACTTGGACGCTTCTTTTGGTGACTATCATTGTTCTGAGCTCTGGCGGCTCGGCTAGAGCTTACTCGTTTCGTACCGTGCCCTATCGATAACGTCTGTATTTCGTGAAAAGGAGCTTCCATCTGTCATCATGTCATGCCACGGCTATGGAATTGGGTCTTAGAAGAATCACAATCAGTGGGGGTACCTCGAGGTGTAAACATAATCGAGATTCAATGGCTAAATATCACAGCGTCGCTTGCACGCTTCTATAAACATCATGGTAGCATCATCCACTTTGCAAAATGAATGCTGATATATCGGGCAGCCATATCAATCAAATGATGGCTTCAAATTCTCGACAAGCTCTGAATATAGGCGAAGCTTTTCGGTAATATCGATCGCACTTTGTTCGGTCCCATCGATTTTCTTACCCATTCGCAGATTATAAATATCACCTGTGAAAAACAACTTCCATTGCGTTCGATTCAGGCTGACGCAACCTCTACATCTCTCGAAATACCATTTGTTCACAGGATTATTTGCTCTAGATCTCCAAAGCAACTCCGACAGGTGGCATTGAACCGCCAGCTTGAAAATAACATCTGCCAAACTGGGAATTCCCTGGTTTCTCTTCGCGATCGCAAATTTATCCAAGTAAGCGACTTTTGCACCGTTGCTCATTTCCTCCCATGTGATTATAGCCGCCCCCTCGTAGTCTCCCACAATTATTATTGTGGCAAGAGATTCATTAATGCGATTTAGATAGTCGCTGGTCTTGAGATTTTTGCCAAATGAATCTGCAATCAAGTCGAATAATTTTTTGTTGTCAATGACTCCATCTCGTACCAAATTCAGATAGTTAAACTCGCCATTGTAGGAAAGCTGGTCTATGATTGCGACATCAAAACCTTTTTTGATTATGGAAGTGGATAACTGAGGAGTTCTTTGAAGAGCTGAGGGCAAGGATGACGAAATTATTGGCCTGTCTGTTAGGACATTGTAGACAACAGGGTTTAATTGATCATCATTTATAGACATCACATAAGGAGTTGTTATGATTCCTGTAGCGGCGTTGTTTCCGGTTCTTTCGAAGATGAGCCGCAACACAATATCCATAGTGTCAAGGTTGGAAATGTGCCTTTCACGTAACTTAGACTCTAAATGCCCGATATGCAACTCCGAAATAATGTCCGAATACTCTTGAGAAAGGTTAATGAAGACGTGACTAGTTTGACTCCGCTCAATCGACGGGATTCCGCCGAGGGAATCGATAAAAACAATTTTTTCGATTGTCAAACTCTGTGGATTCTCCAGCAATTCAGAGCACAATGCCTTAATTGCATCATCTGAACTAATAAGCCTTTGAGAACCACAAGCCGGATCATATGACACCGGTATGATCAATGGTATAATGCCCTGATACAAGGGAGCTAAAATTTGGTCTAAGGACCCCATTCTTACTCTGGAAGCATCTACCGTACTCTCTTCAGCGAATAAAGATCTGAGTACATTAGTTTGTAAAAGTTTCAAGCCACCATGGGCTCGACTCAGTAACAGCAGCAGTAACCTTTCAGCCTGTTCACTCAAAAAAGTAGACATCAGTTTATATGTGTGCTTAGAAGAGGTGTCATGGCCGCACAAAATCACCGGAGATACTCCCAATTGAACGAGCCTATTCAATGTCTCCGCTATTCCATCAAGATGCTGTGTAGATATATCTGCAACAGACAACTTAAATAATGCAAGTCGCATGGGACTTCTCGACTCGTTTTTCTTGAATTTTAACACTGATCGCGAAATCAATCGATATTGATCGAGAACATTTCCTATGGCGGGTTGTTTCCCAAATAGAGGGCCCGCAACTCTCTTTTTCAGATCAACATGAAGACGGGTGTCTTCAAATCCTAGTTGATCCTGATACTTAGCTAGAAATTGTTTGGCTTCTCTCTTGGTAGTTGTTGACCGGAGAATCGAAAGTATCAAGTCACGCTTGGATTTCGTGATAAGACGAGATAGTTTGAAATTCGATACGATGTGTTTGGCTGTATTTTCGAAATGACTCATGGATTTAGATTTACGACTACCGATGTGTCTTTACTTAAATGCGAGAAAATAGTCACGTGGATACTAGTCCCGGTCAGAGTCATCGTCCTCGCCTTCCTCGATATCAGCCGACACGCTATCGTGCAATTGTCTAAGCTTGCCCATAACACTCAAAACAAAAGGTCTCATCTCGTTGATTTCCATTAGTGAAAGCCCGTTTAGCTGAATGTTTGACTCATTCAACTCTCGTAGGCCACGTCTCGATTTCAGCTGCCTTAACTCTTTTAGATCCTGTATTATCGAGCGTAAGCTGGTGCTCGAATCTTGTAAATCATCCAGAGCTTTTGTGAGCATAATTTTGGCTAGTTCCAACCAGTTCCAGGGTAGCCTGGAAAACATGTGAGGATACTTCCTCTCCTGTTCATAGATTTCAGATAGGTGGGCATAATTCAACCAGTCAGGTACGATGAGATTACATTTTCCTTGACTCTTAAGGATAAGAGCTATCCAGAGCGGCACCTCCGCTCTCCTCATCCCTCTTAGAGCCGGAACTTTATCCTGACTATTAGTATACAGCGGTTGGGATAGAACACAACTTGTAAAACATTACGCTATCGGCAACATACAGCTATGAGGTCCACTTTGGGCATAGAATATCTCGGAAGAATCTGAATCTTTTCATTCTCACATAAAAATTGTATCTCGGCAGGGGTGAGATTTTGTTGTAGGATCCCCATGAATACGATTGTAATGTGCAAAGAAGTGGCTCTATTCCAGCAAAAACTTCAGCAAGTGCTTCTAGCGCGACTGTAGATTTATTTGACGTAGAAACCCGCTGAGTAAAGTCTCGCCAAGCTGCAGGTCATCCGTTTGGAAAGAATCTCTCGCAGCGCACGTAGATAAAATGTCAAGGCAGTTACTCAAATTTCGTGCGTGCTTGGAATCGTGACTACCAAAGAGTCGCTTCTCGGCAGCTATCACCGCCAGAAAAAGTTGCACTTTGTCATAATCTCGACTCTGCATCAAAAGCAATCTTTTCTGTAGTAGAGGAGTTACGAAGGTATCGCGGAACGTTCGAAGCATCATCTTCTCGAGGTTTATTGAGCGTGCAAACATCACAGACTCCGATTCGCCTGATAGAAGAGCTTCAAAGTGGGCAACGGCTGGCGCAAAGATGTGTAACAAGTAAAATCTCACACTCGAGTTGAAATGACCCCATGCTTTAGCTATCAATTCCCAGTTTCGGCGGTAGCTTTTGTAGTCTTCCAACGCGAAAACTTTTGAGTAGCTCGAACCTCCGTCAATAAATTCAGGAAAATCAACTAGGGGCTCTATTCTCTCTATATGAGCGGCGGCCTCTGCTAAAGTTCGACAACACTTTGTGAAAAAAAAGGTCACTTGGGCCACGAATCCTTTAATTTCCATTCCGCACGTGTCATCATCTGCTCCAACTGGGGTGTTTCTTTTCTCGACAATCTCCTTGATCTTGTCGTCATGTGACCGTTTGAGAAAAGCTCCTAATCCCAAGAGCCTTTCCTCTACAAAACTTTCCATATCTTCTATACTCATTTCCTTTGAGGGTTCCGCAGGACCCATAGTGGCTGTGTCATGTCCCTCCAACACTAACACGGGCTTTATTAATTCGAGGATGTCCGCAAATGCAGTCTCATAATAATCATCGCAGGGCATATCCTGGTATGTGATGTCCTTGTGATGCAGATCGTAATTGTTCAGAATTGTCACCAGTCCAGCAGTATGAGCTTTGTGATATCTCTGGAGATAAACATCAGCAGAAGTCATGTATCGACGACGAAATTCTAGGAGTGCAGTATTTTCTGACACTTTATCCTCTGGTAAGGAATTGGAAGTCGAATTAGTGAAGCGATACTTCGATGCAGCCGAACGGTCGAATATGACGGAATTGGAACTTTGAGAAGATAGCTGGAGATTACCCCGGCGGCCCGAGAAATGTGGTTCTCGATGTTCAGAGCTCGCATCTTTGCTCTGCTCAGTGGAAAACAGATGCTGCCTGTGAAAAAGACTGTTGCGTTGAACGGTGGATGAAAATGATTTTCTGACGCTTTCTGGTTTTCCAGATTTTGCCACATGTATTTTGTTAGTCTCGAAGTTTGGACATGAATCCTCGCCCGATGACATTGGAGTCGGCGAGTTATTTTGGTTTGTGACCAGTGCTATGGATGACCTAGAAGAACTCAGCATGCTATTGTCTCTGAAAGACTTTGTTTTGGTGGATATTTCGGCCCTTTCGGCAGTCAGAGTCTTCAGATCAGAGAAATCCTTTCCCTTACTAAAAAACCTTGTGAATGAGCGTTTTCCTGAAGTGTTTGATCTCAAACTCGACTCATAAGAAGAATTAGAGTCTTGTTTTCTCAACCCGGCAAAGTCCACACTAGAGATTTGAACATTTTGCTCTCTTATCTTTTGAGGGGCTTCGCTGGCGCTTTCTTTCTTGAATCTAGCCATATGGATCGACACTTGTCTATTATTGGTATCATAAGGCCACCCCGCTTGGAGTGAGCATGGCCTGATCTATGGGGACACCTTCTCAGTGCTTACCCCAGATAGCGCGCTGTCTGCTTAAATAAGAGCCATCCATCAGAGGTATTAATTTACGTAAATTTTGTATTAACCAAGACTGAGAATGCTGACGATGAAACAGGTGTCATAATTTGACTAATCGAATACCAAGACACCATCTTTTCCAATAAAGATGAACTTTGGAGAAGGGCAATTTTTGATTTTTCGAATTGTACTTTCGCTTGATATGAGAACAAAGTGTAGAGCAATAACAGAACGTATTTTGAATTTATTTAAACCGACGTTTAACCCTTAAAAAACAAATCTTTTAGATGATAATCGAAAAAGGACAACTTGTGAGACAAGAATCACCCAATGTGTGAAAAGAAGTACGTCAACAATTTTTTTCTCATGAAAGACACTTCACGCTGTTCCGGACCTTTGATCGCATCAAACGAATAGTTTATCCCAAATAGGCAAAAGTATAAACAAACATCCGCTATGCTGCGAGAGCTCAACAAACCAAACCAACACTACGATTTACTCACTACGATTTACTGCTCATAAATCATCAAAAAACAATATCCACTTCATATGAAGTTCATCGATAATGACTCAGATCCGTTCTTGGATCAACACAAACCAAGCGTACCACTGATGGCCTTCACTAGTGACCGGACGTCTCCGCGTAGGTTATATCAATTGGACCGAGACGGAGAGCTTTCGGATGATGAGTCAGAATTTGTCGGTTTGCCGCCTTCGACACTGGGAATTGATAACAAGAGAAGATCGCCTAATATATTTTCTAGAAGCACAATGCATACCCAACAAAGCGCCAATCATCTCCCAAAATTGTCAGTTCATCCCCTTACTCGAGAACCTAGTGTAACTCCGAGAGCAAATTTCACCTTGCAAGAGAGCCCTAAAAGAAAAAGAGAAAACGGCTTCATACTTTCAGGCGATCTGTTTGCTCCTGAAGCTGGAGATATTTATGGAGGTCGCTCACCATCTAACTTTTCGCAAGATCTATTCGGCAAAAGCGAGCGAATCCTTGAGCCCCCAGAACCGATTTTCACACCAGAGGCATTATCAGAAGCCAAAAGCCTCAACAGCGATTACTATGATGACCATACTCTACATCTGAAAACCAAAGATGAATATGCTTATCAGTTATATCAGAAGGAATACGACGACAAGGAGAGCTTCTCTGACGCTGGAACCGTCATAACAAATGACTCCTACCAGTCCACGAAACCCGAGAGTGAGTACTTCAAGGCATCTTTAGATCAAGACATGATGCAGAATATCGCTCCTGACTATATTCCCAGCAGGGAAAAAACCTTGACCAAACGCAAGGTCAGACTCGTCGACGGAAAGTCAGGTAATCTCGTGTTAGAAAATAGGATTCCAGAAGAATTGAGAAAAGTTCTCACTCGAACAGATTCTTCATTTGGAGAATTCACCAATATGACATATACTGCCTGTACTTCGGAGCCCGATGACTTCGTGGGTGAGGGCTTTTCTCTTCGAGCCGCTAAATACGGAAGAGACACAGAAATTGTTATCTGCGTCACAATGTATAACGAGGATGAAAACTCGTTTGCGAGAACTATGCACGGAATCATGAAAAATGTTGCGCATTTGTGCTCCCGAACCAAGTCGTCGACCTGGGGCAGAGACGCATGGAAGAAAGTGCAAGTCGTCATAGTAGCAGATGGAAGAAACAAAATCAATGAGTCTGTCTTACAACTTTTGACCGCGACTGGATGTTATCAAGACAACTTGGCGAGACCATATGTCAACAACAAAAAAGTCAAGGCTCACCTATTCGAGTACACTACACAAATTTCGATCGACGAAAACTTGAAGTTCAAGGGAGACGAGAAGAGCTTGACTCCCGTGCAAGTGCTCTTCTGCCTCAAAGAACTGAATCAAAAGAAGATCAACTCACATAGATGGTTGTTCAACGCCTTTTGTCCGGTATTGGATCCCAATGTAGTGGTACTTCTCGATGTCGGGACTAAGCCCGATAACCACGCAGTTTATAACATGTGGAAGGCGTTTGATCGTGATTCCAATGTTGCTGGCGTTGCGGGTGAGATCACAGCCATGAAAGGAAAGGGTTGGGTTAACTTATTGAATCCTCTCGTGGCCTCTCAAAATTTTGAGTACAAGATGTCCAATATTTTGGATAAGCCGTTGGAATCCGTTTTTGGATACATCACTGTCTTACCTGGCGCATTGTCAGCCTACAGATATATCGCACTCAAGAATCATGAAGATGGCACGGGGCCATTGAATTCATACTTCAAAGGCGAAGATTTATTGACTAGTCATCACGAGACAAATAGCAAGACAAATTTTTTCGAGGCAAATATGTATTTGGCAGAGGATAGAATTCTTTGCTGGGAACTCGTTGCCAAGAGAAACGAGAACTGGGTTTTAAAATTCGTCAAACAAGCCACTGGCGAGACCGATGTCCCGGAGTCAGTTTCAGAATTCTTGTCTCAGAGAAGAAGGTGGATGAATGGGGCTTTTTTCGCAGCCTTGTACTCTCTACGTCATGCGAATAAAATTTGGCAGACAGACCACACATTCACGAGAAAATTTTGGTTCTGCGTCGAATTTGCTTACCAATTTCTCACGTTGGTATTCTCGTTTTTCTCGCTAAGCAACTTCTACTTAACATTCTACTTTTTGACCGGGTCTTTGATTCTGGAGCAAGGGCTCGGTAGAGGTGGTTTCTGGATTTTCACATTGTTTAATTACCTATGCATTTGTGTTTTGACCTCCATGTTCGTGGCATCGATCGGAAACCGGCCACAGGCTTCGAAAAACATATTCAAAGCGCTCATAATCCTTTTGACTGTATGTGCATTGTACGCCCTAATTGTTGGAGTATACTTTGTGGTCACGACAATAAAGATGTACGGCCAAGGAAATACATCTTCCTACGTTTTTGTGAGCATTATTGTCTCACTTTTGGCCACCTACGGACTTTACACATTGATCTCCATATTGTATTTGGATCCTTGGCACATGCTAACCTGCTCACTCCAATATTTCTTGATGATCCCCTCATATACTTGCACCTTGCAGATTTTTGCTTTTTGTAACACTCATGACGTATCTTGGGGAACAAAAGGAGATAATGACCCAAGAGAAGATAAGTCAAATCAATACATTATCCAGAAGAATGATGAGGGCGTTTTTGAGGCTGTCATTCTCGACTACAATATTGATGAGGTTTACCTCGAGACACTTTACAACATACGCGCAAAAAGATCTGACCAAAAGGTCAAAAGCAACAGACTGCAAAGCCAAAAGGTTGATGGGGAGGACTATGCCAAAAATGTCAGGACGAAGGTTGTTTTGGTTTGGCTCTTGGCCAACCTCATTTTTATCATGACGATGTTACAAGTTTATGACCCTGGTGAAACTTCAGAAAACTTATACCTAGTATTCATTCTCTGGTTTGTGGCTTTGCTCGCATTCATCAGAGCTATAGGTTCAGTCGCTTACCTTGTCCAAAACCTAGTTAGAAGAATTGTGCAAGCCAAAAGCAAGTGGTTGCACAAGAAAAGAGGTTATTCACATGCAAGTGTAAATTCCCTTAATTGACGACATTGTGATCACGCACGAGATGTATATACATAAAAAAAAAACATAACATGCAGTACAACGCACTGAATATCAATGATTTCGATGGACATCACAAAAGTTGTTCATCATTACAATGGTTGCGTTGAAAAGAGGAGTGAAGCGAACATCTTCTCCTTTGCAAGGAGAAAAGCACAAAAAACTCAAGTCCACTTCATCTTCTATCCTTCACTCTTACTCGAGACTATCCACCATCAATGCAAGACCTTCACCTAAAAGTCAGATTTTGGATATTTTTGTATGGGGCACCGGTTCGATGTGTGAATTAGGACTCGGACCAGAGGCCAAAACCAAAGAAGTCAAGCGTCCACGGTTAAATAAATACTTATCTGGCGAAATGATTGGCGCTGATGGGATTGTCGATTTTGCAGTCGGAGGAATGCACGTTCTTGCGTTGGATAGCAACAATACTTTGTGGTCCTGGGGCACTAATGATAGCAAGGTTTTGGGCAGGGACACGTCCGGTAAAGAGAATTTAAAGTCCATGGATGACGCGGAATCTTCCGACGATGATGACGGCGATTTGAACGCAGCCGAATCTACTCCCGGAAAGGTTAAAAACTTGCCAGAAACCAACTCCAAAATTATCCAGGTTGCGGCTACGGATAACCTCAGTGCAGTGTTGTACGAAAATGGAGAAGTCTATACATGGGGTACCTTCAGAAGCAACGAAGGTTTGTTAGGGTTTTCCAATGAGATCAGTACTCAAGCTTATCCCTCAAAAATGCAGAACTTAGAGCACATAGTCCAGTTGGCCACCGGAAAAGACCATGTGTTGGCTTTAGATGACAAGGGGATCGTGTACGCGTGGGGAAATGGCCAACAATTTCAATTGGGCCGTAAAATCCTTGATAGGCACCAGTTTTCAGCATTGACGCCTCATGCATTTGGCCTCTATGATATAAAGTACATTGCTAGCGGTGACTTCCACTGTTTTGCAATTGACACCAAGGGCCGGGTATTCACTTGGGGCCTCAATCAGTACGGACAATGTGGAATCACGAACAATAAGGGGAAACTCGAAGACGGCTCGGTTGTAATGCGACCAACAATAATACCGGCTCTTGAAAACAAGAATGTGGTTCAAATCGTAGGGGGTGAGCACCACTCTATGGCCTTGACCGAGGAAGGAGAACTCTTTACCTGGGGAAGATATGACATGAGGGAGGTCGGTATCGCGAAACAAAACTTGCCAGAGTATACTTTTAAAGATCAGCATGGTTCACCTAGATCAGTCCCGATTCCTACACTCTTGCCGATTCAGGATGGAAAGGTCAAGTTCAAAGAGCTTGGAGCTGGGTCTCATCATTCTTTTGCTGTGACCGATGACGGTGTCGTATTTGCTTGGGGATTCGGTGACACTTACGCCCTTGGTCTCGGGCCTATCGAGGGTGATATCGAGTCACCAACCCCTATTCACAACACGGCCACAAAAGATACAGACATACAGCTTATCGGCGCGGGAGGACAATTTTCGGTAAGCGGAGGGCGCAAACTTTCTGTAGATGAAGCCGCCAAGCGGAACAAAAAGTACCCGGGCTTCGAATGAAAACAAAATACTTTTTTTTTCAACTCTCAGCATGTTCAACAATAATTAAAGTTGCTCCTCCTCCTCACAATACACATAAAATTCATGGGCGTCATTTCCGGGCTGTCTCTCACAAAACTTTTTTCGACAAGTGTTGAGTTTAATTTTTTGATAATTGCGCTTCCATGCCCCTTGATATGTGTGACACGCAGTGTTGTTAATGATTTAGTGATCTTCGCGAATTGGTAGTACATTTTTTTTAGTGACGGATCACTATTAACATCACTAATAATATTGACTCCACTAGTGATCACTACGATAATTTTCAACTCAATTCGCGATCACTATATTATAGATTATCACTATTTTGTTCGTATATGTGAAGAATGTAAAAGCAGATGTTAGAGTGCTTAAATCGATCAAAGGGCAAAGACGAGCTATACGCATTATCCCAGACAAGCCGGCACGGTATGTACACGCTTTTATCGCTCCGCCGTCACGTGTTTCTAATCCTCTTCCTCTTCCCAATTAGAAGCGTTGATAATTGAAATCAAGATGGATCATATCGAACAGCTCATGATGATTATGCCAAATATGTATAAAAAGTTTGAAATATTGATCAGGTATAGATCGAAATTCTGTAGAACCATATTTCAAGATTCTCTGCTTAGGCCATGGCAAAGGAAGTAGTTTGCATAGGAAACTAAATTGTTCTTTTCTCAAAGGCTCAACGTTGTAGACATCTTGCCACTGCAGTCGCCATTCCCCGTGAAAGTGAGCCAGCCACAAATCTTCACCAAGCAATTCTCTTCCATCAAAAACACAGGGCTTTAGTATAATAAATAGTGATCACTATTCCACCATCGCTATCACTACTTCCCTATAAACATTATGTCACTGAAAATATGAAAGAAAATATAATTATTTTCGAAATAAATGTGATTCATTAGTAATTTTGCCCATCACTAACAACACTGACACGCCAGATGCTAAAGTGGGTGATCATATTCGGACCATACTCTTCTCGAGTTGTGTGACCGATCTTCGATAAAAACACATAAAACTATGAAATGACCGAATGATTTATGAATTCGTATCAGCGCAAAAAGACCAGAATACCTTTAAGTGCAAGACGCTTATTTACATATTAGTCTGTGTCAACCCTCGCAGGGCCTGTTAAAGTCTATCTTGAGCGACGCGTCAAACTACTCGAAACTTCACAGGTTGACTTATGTGATAAAAACCAATGGGGCCAAGTCAAAAACATAACGAATAAATTTTCTTGGTTTGTTCATTGATTTCCGTGTAGAACTTTAGTCTTCTAAAACACATCGTTATTACTACGGCTTTGACTTTAAGGATCTCAATTCAATTCTGAAACAATTGCTCCTCATTAGAATAGAACCGTAATTCTTCTGCTGCCAACTTAGTAAATTGGCCACTATGCGGTTATGAGGGGCCTCATGAAGCATCATTAGAGCTGGATTGATCTCAAACATTTTCGTAGCCGAAATTTTGCCATAAGTGATATACCTCGTATACTTGTACTTTGAATTCGAACAACAGTCTCACAAATTCTCCGGGGAACATAATAAGAAGATTGTATTTATAAATGCCAGGGTAAACCCCGGATATTCTATGGCGCAGCAGGTGAGATATATATATATCTGTGGGTGTCTTCAAAATTCTCGAAACTTTCTAATCATGTGTGCTTCCAACCTGAAGACCATCAAAAAAAACATCATTGATCTTATTCTATGTTTTGACGATGAATGACACTTGATCATTCGAGATAAATTATGCCAGGGCGAGAGTAGATCGGAACCTTTTTGTCTCATGTTGAGAGGTAAATAATATTCATGGTAAACTCTACAATGATTTCAAAGAAGTGGAGCACAGCCAATTCATGCAAAATATTTTTGTGTCAATGATGTCGAATATAAATGAATTGACATCGCCTATTCTCATGAATTTATCTCGTTCGCGCCGGGCCGTAGGTCTTTGTAATTGGTTATATATTGCCGCTCCTCGAAGTTTTACCATACTACATCAGGATTTAAACGCTTCAAATATATAGTCGAACAGAACCCATGGCAGATGCGAATTGCGTGAAGTAATCTCGGTATTTCAACTCTATTAGTCATAGCTTACCGAAATTTGTCAACCATACATGCAGTGAGATTCCATTTCTACCAGAACCAAAACGTTAGATATGTTTACTGATAAATCGGATATTACATCTGCTGTAAAGTAGTTCTCCTTAAATGAAAACATATTAATCGAAACTTGAATGTACATCACAGCACATGGTCATACTATAAAAAGTTGTGTTAGCCGGTCTGAACATCTCCATGAGTCAACTATGAGTCCAAAACTTCGCCGATACTCAAATAGTGGATATGTTGCAAGATGCTTTCGTGTCCTGTCGCATTCCCGAAAGCTCGAGGTGAATAAGGTAGGCAAAAGCCATCCTCAGAGAATAAAGTTCGCCAATGGTGAGAGACATAACATTATAAGTGCGTCCCAAAAACAACCCATAATATATATATGATTTGATTTTGACAAGAATTTTTCACCGGAGTAGTGAGAGTGTGAAACGAATATCAAAATTTGTCTCAGGACCACGATCGTGTGCGCTGCAGATTTTTAGAAATATTTCGTGAGATAGGTGTGCAAATATTGTATGGATCCATGCATACAACAAATATGGAAATCGCTATTGTAGTTTGTAGCTTGAGCATGATCTTTGCCAGCATTAAAGCCTATTTTCACGTAGAATTTTGATATTTGTTGCTTCATTCAAGAAATCGAGCATTGGGTATAGTTGTATATCTGCTTTGATCACTCTGTTATTTAGCAAATTCGGGTCGTTTCCAGACGCACTGAAATGATTCTGTAGTGAATGTTCCCTTGATTCTTAAGATTATGCACGCAGTTCTTGGTTTTCACATGTATCAAACAACCGGGTTGGCGCTGAAGCTTTACATGCAACCGATTTATGGCTTCATGGTCAAAGAGCAGTTTGTAATACTTCTTATCATGATATGAAAACAACCATATTTGTCAGTGAAACTTCTCATGATTTATGGCAAATGAAGTTCATACACGTTCACAGTTACCTCATTTCCACTTTAGGATGAGCGTATACATGAAGATTCATAATGACTGTGCTAGTGCCTCTGGCAATGTTTTGAGTATAAATGGTTATTGGATGATCGTGTTAAAATGTTTTTGTTGTTTTCAAAATTGTAGATGGATATACGTTTGAAACAATACTCTTGAATATATGTTTCGTGGAATAATATGGTGGGTGCTAATAGTTTTGCCCTCAATCGACTGCACCTTCACTTATATCGCATTTCATAATCCGATACTTAGTTTTATGACGACGGACTGCAACGCCTCAATTCAAATCGAATTTCAAGACCGAAAGTAATTCTAGCGGTGCTTCAAAGTTTACTGCCATTGACCGCCCATCTTATAAAAACATGGTGTTGAAAAGGTGAATTCTTGAAAATGTAATCTCGGCTTGCGTCCCTCTAAACAACAAAATATTCCGAATTATTCATCATGTTGGTTGTGGAGATACATTGTTTGGAAGATAAAAAAATGATGTAGGTTTTTCGATGGCGTTATGCTCATTCTTGAAGTTGTTTAGGTACACTCAGGTGATATGACCTGTTTATGGAGTCAACGGTATGAAAAGTATGACAATAGATTCATAATCCCAATATATGTTTCTTTTATCGTTGTTTACCAGATTGCTACGCGTACTTTGTGGTTGATTTTCCGTTTCCAATTTAATGATACTTTAACTCATGGATTTTTTACGAGCAAAAATTGATGTATAGTGAAGTCTTGGTGCTCTGATATGATTGCTTGAATTGCTTATTCTCTCTAATTGTGCACTCAATATCCTCAATTTGAGGTTGGGGAAGTGTCCAGCCTCTATACTTATCCCCGGAGGATGGGAGGTGAATATTGTCCCTTGATCCTAGTAATTTGCTCTATGCGTATTTGATTTCGATGTTAAAATTCTCTCGAACGCTGCTCGCTGCTGGCCTTACTGTTTCCAGATTCATTGGCTCAGTACCGTTTGATGTTATTGGTATTTGAAATGGGTGAAATCATCGTAATTGTAATGGGGTTTTGGGTCAGTCACGCGAAAGTATGTTCTACAAAATTGACCTAATGGTGTTGTTTGAGGGTAAAGCGTATCTGAGAGGACTGGTCACGTACTTATGTCGATGTAATGTCTATTTCTAGTATCATACTCAAACTCATTATAGATCACAGTTTGCTCACGGTGCGGGCAAAATTAGGACCGTAATCGTGATCTTTTTTTGTATGATTAGGCCCAAGGAAGTTTTTTTGTAGTGTATCATAAGTATTGATGGCCCATGGATCGTAGTCGGCGGACAGTTAATAAATACTATAGTCAAGTAACGTTATTTGCCTACCTCGCTATGAAGCATATCTCGTTCAAATACACTGATCTGCTAGAAAACATTTTCATGTGATATCAGAATCATTTTGTATTTTAAATTGGCAAAGTGATAAATCCCGTCATTTGATCGCGTAGCGATGTGCCTCGTCGGAGCGTATTTCGCGGGTGCGCGTATTTTAAAAACAGTAGCACCCAGAATCCATCATACTCAACCGGCATGATGATATTCACTTACTAATAACTTGACCTGATGTGGAAGTGATCCGAGATGCAATCGGGTCGCAACTATGTTAAGCCTTAAAGACACATGTTCTTTATTTTTTCGCCTGAGTGAGTGAAGTTGGCAATGAGCGCCTCCTTTTGAGATCCTGGCGACTACGTCTGCTTCAATCTCGAATTCATATTCATGTCTTTGGTTCAGTGCTATACCGATGTTGTCTTGTAAGGCAATTTCGACAGCTTTTTGTTGCTATTCATGAGCGTTAACCCGCTAAATTTGTCGCAAATTCATATCTGTGGAAACTAAAATACATCGACCCGCTACAACCTTATGTATTTAGTACAAAAAACAATAAAATTTCGAGTCCAAAGCTTGAGTTTCACATATCAGGAGGACCAGGAGCTTGTCCATTAAGAGCAAAAGCTTTTATCCCAATGTGCGTTGTATATTGTTGCAATATTGCTACAAAGCCCCGCTAAATTGCATACCCCGTTTATATGCACAAAATGCGTGCAAAAAAGTCATGCAGGTACCGGAACTTGACTGTATACCCAGCTGGAGTCTTCACCCACACGGTCATGGAATGGCTTTGCCCTAAATATGAAGCCTTTCATTCAGCTTCACTTTTCTCAGACCGAAAAAGACGCCTTAGGGTTCCAATCTTAAAAGCGGCAGCGAACATTGCTTATTTCATTTCATCGTATGCTAGTCAGTACGGCACGAGATATGAAAATTCGAAATTAAGCAACAATTGCCGCGCTTAAAGCAAGATTTTCTGAGACTGTGACAATGTATTTGTTTTCTGCGTTGATATATTTTTTGAAAAAGAGACCACCATCAGTTATAAGCTCTTTCTTATCGAAGGCAGTATGTCTAATTGTGGACTTCTCCATTTATATATTTGGAAGTCTGTCAGAAGCTTGTGAATAATTACTTGACTTTAGTTGGACGCAACTTGTGTTTCTGTAATCGACGTTTATGCGACAACGATCCGTATCCGGCAGCCGATTCGCCATCATTTTTTCAAATATAGGTCTTCTTGTACACCTCGGATAAGTCCGCTCCTACTTTCAATATGCTCCTTCACATTCATTCCACGCCTTGATACGCAGAACGATGAGTAACAGCGTCAAGATCTCTGACAACATGGACCATCGATCTGCTGTGATCGCGCAGGAGGTCTGCATGTGGCCGCTCTGCTCACGTGTGGAGAATCAATTGACAGTGATAAATGTGTAGCATAGTGTTGGCTCACAGATTAATGATACCAAAGATCATATTACTACCTGGTCTTCAAATATTGGGATTGTTATGGTTTCTTCGAGGGTTTTTTCCCAGAAAGGTTACATTAAACGGATTTAATGAGTTTTCTGAGGATGACTCACCCTTTGCGACCGAAACAGGTGCTGTCTTTGAAAAGCTCATCGTGATTGTGGTGGACGCATTGAGGTCTGATTTCATGTATTCAGAGGACTCGCTGATGTCTTTCCTACACTCTTTGATCCGGGAAGGTAATGCTTTACCATTCACGGCCTTTTCACACCCCCCAACGGTAACTCTCCCAAGACTAAAAGGCATAACAACTGGCGGCACGCCGAGTTTCGTTGATGCTATCTTAAACATTGCTGACGATTCAGATCAATCTCAGGGTTTGGAAAGTGTAGACTCTTGGATCTATCAACTCAAATTTCTGAAGGAAAAGCGAGTCATTCATTTCTTTGGAGATGACACGTGGTTGAAGTTGTTTCCACCCTCTGTCTTCTTCGAGCGCTTTGAAGGAACCTCGTCGTTTTTTGTGAGCGATTTTACGGAGGTTGACTTAAATGTGACTAGACATTTGCACACGGAATTGGCAGATAATTCGTGGGATGCGCTTATCTTGCACTATCTTGGTCTCGACCACATTGGTCACAAAGGGGGCGCAAATTCTGTATTTATGAAGCCAAAACAGGCAGAGATGGACGAAGTACTCGAGCTCATATATCGATCCAGAGTACATAGCAATAATGATACATTGTTGCTCATGCTAGGCGATCACGGTATGAATGATATAGGGAATCATGGCGGAGCCTCAGCTGGTGAGACCAGCCCTGGGCTTATCTTGGCGTCTCCTAAATTTGCATCAATCAGTGAAAAGCTTGAGGCTCCTTTGAAGCGCCACAAGGATTTCAAATACTATTCGCAAATGTCTCAGATTGACATCGTTCCGACGTTGGCAGCAATGTTCGATATTCCCATCCCAAGGAACAATCTCGGAATTATTTTGCCCGACGTATTGCGGCTTTGGGCTGATGACACTTCTCGTAAAGTCGCACTCATGGAGAACTGTAAACAGTTTATGCATCTCCTTGCCGAAAAATTTGGCAAGACTGATACTAAGTATGGCTGTTTTTTGAGTGAGTACCAGATGTTGAAAAACTTCGACCGTGCACCTATTGACTCATATTTTTCCTTTTTGAGAAAGGCTCAAGACTTGTTGATAGAGGAGTCTACAAATTACAATTATCGTGACATTTCAATGGGCTTGGCTACTGTTCTATTGTCTGCGATATACGTCTGGTTCAACCTTTTCAGGACTTACATGAAACACCGCTCTCGGCTTTTTGGCCTCGGTATATTTTTTGCATTGTTTTGTGTATTATACTCCGCACACTTTCATGGATCTTCACTTATAGAGGAGGAGCATCAAATATGGTGGTTTCTAAGTGTTGGGGTCTTGTTCCTTCATTTTTACGAATCGGGATTCAGTGCTCCACTATCCTTCTTTGTGGTTCTCTCTTGTTTGCGTTTAATTAGAGGTTGGAATGACTCGGGTCAGAAGAACTCCAGCCACCTCACAATTTTCAAAATGTTATCAGCAGCACCGGAGTTAAATTGGGTTTTGGTTCTCGCAACCTACTTTCTAGTCATTATTCAAATTCTTCGACGTGACCGGTGGTTGAAATCCTTCGAGCGTGCTAGCACAGTCATATCGCGATTCAAAGCAATCATTCACGCCTTTTTCCGCCTTCTGCTTTTACTTCTGGTCTCGGTGATGTCCTTCATTTTCAAGCTCAATCAATTTGTGATCGACGGATTCAAAGCTCCAGAATGGTTATCACTGAGTAATTCAGCCTTCTGCAAATTATACGGGTACGATCCTCCGGCTGAACAAAAAGATTTACAGGCGATTAACATTCAGCTATCGAGAGTTTTCTCAGGAGGCTTGCTTCTTTTTCTTGTTGGTCGATTCTTGGCGGCAAGAATGGGAAAGCTTGATAGAGGGGCTCTTAGAGAAATAATCAATCTCTCGACCTTATTTTTGATTCATCAGACGAAAATTGAGATCATTCCCATATTCATAATATTTATGATATTGAAGAGTGGGTATTGCAGGATCTTGGATAATTTGGAGAATTGTGTGACCGAACGCAAGGTTATTCTAACAACATTATTCGTCTTGAGTTTACAAAACCTTTCGTTCTTCTCAGTGGGTAACACTAATCTGTTGGCAACGGTCGATCTTTCAAATGCCTATAATGGCATTCTGTCATACAATATTGCTCTCGTGGGAGGACTAACGTTCGTTTCCAACTTTGCAGTCGTTGTCTATTGGTCCCTCTCAGCATTGGAATTCATACTTGCCATACTGGGTTATTCTCGAGACTCCAAGCGCACGAGGTCTGCAGTACGATTGAGAGCTTCGCTCACTATGGCATTCTATTCAATTTCTGCATCAAGTCTCATCAGCTCGTGCATCAATTTGCGATTTCACCTCTTCATTTGGTCTGTGTTTAGTCCCAAGTTATTATATTTCACTGTCTGGCTGGTGGTGATAAATTCAGCAATTGATGTCTTGCTTGGCTTAGTTTTGCAGGCGACACAATAACTGGAATACAATACAATATGTTACTTTGATTTTACTTTTTCGCGGCTTCTTTCATGAGATACAGTGTCAGTAGGACATCGTTTGCAGAGGCATTTTTTGTGTTTGTCGATAGAAGGTTGCAAGAGAATCAAGAAGCTGGTGGAATTCTCGAGCTTACTGACATTTACTCCGAAAAGGCGATTTCAGGCCTGTTGACATCAAGCAGATGGCGATTGCAGGGCTATATACATGTGCAGGCAATATAAGTTGATTTCTTGGTGTAAAAAAGAAAGTAAAAAATGCAGGGAAAGCTTGTGACAAGCCGGTGACATCAGTGGTGTTTTTTTTTTTTTCGTCTTTTGAGGGCATCGAAGAGCCAGGCGTATGACAAGATGGTTTTGATAAGCCAGGTATTTTTAGAGTGGTGTGATGACCTGCTTCTTGTACTTCATAAGTCGCGCTACCGAGAATCAAGTAACATGCTAGATTCTGAGCTTTCTTGAACACTGAAATCATTCCGTTTATGAAAACCAACCGAGGATGTAAGGTAATTTGGGTGGACAAGGTGTCGCAGCGAATACCCGTAATGCGATGTACAAAGCGTCGAGTTGTGAAAATCAGGTATTGCTCACATTCCCTCCTCGTTCATGCAAGATCGACTCCTACACAAATGAAGCATCGTGTCAAATTCACAATCTATTTCGATCGCAAAACCTTTTAGAGTATCTTCAATCACGCTCAGCCTTCAATAGATCTTTCTCAAAGCATTACGACGCGAGGCTAAATGTGGCGTGCCAAAAACCCAAACACCCTCGTGTGCTGACTGCATGTTCAGACGCGTCTCAGATCCGCAGCTTCTTCCTCATGTCTGAAATACTTTTTTTTGCTGCAACCTTTCAAAGAGAGAGCTAACAAGATTACCATCACGATCACAGCATTATTCCTACGTCATGTCTATTGTGTCTCTCCTTGGAATAGAAGTCTTGAACAACCCTGCCCGCTTTTCAGATCCATATGAATTCGAGATCACCTTTGAATGCTTGGAATCTCTCAAGGAGGACTTAGAATGGAAACTTACATATGTGGGTAGCTCGCGGTCACTAGATCATGACCAAGAATTGGATTCTATTTTGGTGGGCCCTGTACCAGTTGGGGTTAATAAATTCTTATTTCAGGCAGATCCTCCATCGCCTGAATTGATTCCTGCCAGTGAGTTAGTAAGTGTGACGGTCATCTTATTGAGTTGTTCGTACGCCGGAAGAGAATTTGTTAGAGTTGGCTACTATGTAAATAATGAGTACGACTCGGAAGATTTGAGGGAAAACCATCCCATTAAGGTGCAAGTCGAACATGTCGTGCGCAATATTTTGGCAGAAAAACCCAGAGTCACGAGGTTCAATATTGTTTGGGATAACGAAGACACTGACTCTAATCAATATCCTCCAGAACAACTGTTGGGAGAGGACGGAGACGAGGATGAAGAAGAGGAAGAAGAAGAAGAACATGAAGATGATGAAGAAGAGGATGAAGAAGATGACGAGGAAGAAGTAGAAGAATTTGAAAATGCAGAGGAAGATGGAGACCTGGGTGTAGAAGAAGCGGTCGAAGAAAACGAGGACGAGGAAGAATTTGAAAATGCAGAGGAAGATAAAGACCTGGGTGTAGAAGAAGCGGTCGAAGAAGACGAGAACGAGAACGAGGACGAGGACGAGGACGAGGACGAGGATGTCGAGATAGAGCTAAATGGGTTTGATGAGGACGATATCGAGCTCGAAGATGATACCCAAGCGAGAAATTCTAACGTTCACGCCGCCGAGGGAGATGCCGATAGTGGTGCTGCCACACCAAAAGATAAGAACGGAAGCTGATGAATGATATCAAAGAAAAGTAAATTTTGTGGCTGAGAAAGACATATTTTGGTGGGAAAAAGTGACAATCCTCAAAAATTAGGGGGTCAACAGAGCTGAATATCAACAACCAGGAGTAGGAGCAAAGCTCTCATGACAACAAGATCCGAGATCATGGCCATTCTTCTAACAACGCGTTGATAAGCAGGCTCAAGGTCCCAATGACAGCCATGTCAAACGGAGAGCCTTGTAATCTCCTCTCCCACTTATCTGGGTGCCAGCGAACCCTCTCCTTTTTAAGAAAGTCCCGCATGCTGAGGTCGCACAGTGCCTGAGCATGTTTGTAAAAGGACCGAACTGAATGACCATTATTCAAAAGTCGCTTCATTTCATCTATGTCTAGGTTCCTCTCCATATGTTCGAAAAGTGGTAATATGTAAGAGGAGCTGAAGTAAGTATTCATGCAATTTGCAATTTCATTTTGTACCTTTTTCTCACCAGGCGCAAGAAGATAAGGATCATCAATTCTCTTGTCGGCAAGATGATTTTCGTGCTGCATATTATCCGGCCAGCCATTGTCCATTGTGTGATGCTCCTTCGCCAACTCGTAGTGTCCAATTGGCATCCGATTGATATTCTGGTGATAGTCAGCGGCTTTATATCCACCATCGTAGAGTTGTGAGCTGAAAAAGTCTGTCAGAGCTGTATGAGCTAGAGACGCAGCGCAGGGCCTCACAAAAAAAGAGTTGCATGCTCTCTCGCTTGAAGATTGAGCGAGTTGTGCCGGTGAACCAGGACGTGAATTTGTTGGAGTTGATTGGCTTATAGGGGTGGAAATGATCTTTGATTTTTTTGAGGGAACCTTCAAGGTTGGGGTGTATGTTTCTTGAAATGATTCGCATGATTGTGCGTCTGTTATATCGCCATCATCATGAGCGAGATAGACCTTTGGAGCTGTCAGCTTCCTGGAGCTATACACATCAAGAAGCTTGAATGTAGCTTTTGAAGGTTGGGAGGGTGTACTTTCTTGTGGCTTCCCTTTGAATTTTTTTCTTGGTTGTGTAGGGCAAGGGGTAGAATCTGATATCGAGAAGCTTAGCTTCAGGTTTGTGTCATAAGATTCATTCATAACGATACCTGACATAACCTCCATACTCCTAGATGTTCCATCAATCAGGTAACACTTTGGTGTCTTGATAATTTCCTCCCCAAGCTTTCTCTTACGTATAAACGCCGGCGGATTCACATTCGCAATTGGGTCAGAGTAATGAGCCATTTCGCCGCCTTCTTCTGATTCGTATTCCCCCATGATTGTGATGTTCCCAAGCTCGTCGCCAGCCTCACTGTCATCGTCGTTGGTGCTGTCGTCGCTATCGTCGTGGTCACCAATAATATCTCCTCTCTCTCCAAGGCTGACATCTTGCATGTATAAGGAATTTGCCGAGGGCTCGAACCTAGTGTTGCAGGTGACAGAATGTGAGCTTTTTGCTATTTTATCAACATTTTGAGGAATTGTAGCGTTGATATCTAACTTTCCTAGTTTTTCCATCGGGGAAGTGAAAGGCATAGGCCATCCATTGCTCGAGTTTTTTGGTGTTGAAACTGCTGTTAATGCACAAAGATCATTTTGTCGGTGATCCGGTTCTTCCATTGCAGAATTTTCTGCCCTTATGCTATACCATCGTGGAGGAGATTCAGTATGTTTGGGAGTAGACGACAGATCAGGAGATTCTGGGAGGCCTTTTGGCGGCAAACTCATCAACCTCGCCTTTCACAAATGTTATATGGCAGGGAAAATTATGTTCTGACTTGTGGGATCTCGAGAAAGGCTGCTCAAATTAAGAACCGACGGATGGAAGTTACTAGCTACGAAGCTTGATGCGATGCACGGAGCATGCGCAGTGTCGTCGGAAGATAACAAGCTGGACCTTGTTTACGTTCGCGCCAGTGTATTATGCTATTTCCGGAGCGTCGCTCAAAACCGTTCTTTGCTCGATTTTTTTTATTGTACGAATTTCTTTAGTGAAAATCTTTAATTTACTTATTGTAGCCCACAATCTCTAGCGTAATTAATGAAATTTCCTCTTGGTCTAAACTCCGTCTAAAGCGAAGATCTCTTGTTTTTTTGTCCATTACTCAAAGGGGAATACATCGAAGCTCTTCAAAATATTTTGGATTTAAGAATTTCTACTTTGCCCAAAATAAAAGGAATCGTACGCCATACAATCATGAAAAAGGTATTCCAGAATATTGAATTCAAAATGATGAATTGATTACAAGACGCTCCGGAAATAACGAACCACTCTAAGTGTGCATCACAGTGGAAAAGATTGAGGCACTTGGGCTCACTGAGGACCCATTGCAGGTTTTAGCTATGCATTTAGTTCACAGAAAGAAAGGGCTGATGGAGAAAAACGAATTTAAATAACGCCCCAAAATACTTTGAAATCTTCCCAAAAATAAAGAATCAAATAATCAAAAAAAAAAATTCTTTATCACAGTTTTGTGGGTGAACTTCTAAAAGAGCTTCGAAAAGAGACTTCGTCAAAAAAATGAGACTTCGGGTGTGTCACTTCCGTACACGTTAAGGGGAGATCTCGCAGACACATAGCCGCGACTTTCTTATCTCTCGCGAAGTTGTGTTGCAAGTTTTCTGGTGCCGATCAGTTATTCGAAAAAGAGCAGGCTTTTTTAGAAAGTCAGGCTAAAAGAATGACTTTTATCTGTGGCGCGACAAGTTACTTTATTTCTCAGCTAGGTGGTGCCTACAAACGGCTTGGCCTTGATGTTATTGTGTTGCGCTTTTACAACTTGTGCCGTCGCGGCCTCCACCTGCGGAGCACATTCTCACAGCGGAGATCCTGATGGCGAGGCCGATACGCGCGTTGAGCCCGCCCTAGTTAACGAACTAAACTTAACTAAACTACTGTTTCTATATCTGATAAGACTGACTTAAACATTGTCGTGCTCTTCAAATACCTCCTTTCATAACAGAAAAGATCTTCTGAATCACCACTTTGAAGCGAACAGTTGTTATTGGCAAGCGTGATGCGAGTCCTATTGTCAAATATTTTGAACATCCAAGAAAATGAACCACTTAACCCCGAGCTCTCTTTTGGCACTATATCAGCACTTACATTTGAGGCTGTTATGCAAGCCGTCATAATTTGTTTTGCAGGATATGTGGTGGCACGAGCTGGCTTGCTCACGTCAGCGGGGCAGAAAGTGATGTCTCTGATCAATGTCGATTTGTTCACTCCCTGTTTGGTCTTCACAAAGCTTGCATCCTCGCTTTCGGTGGACAAACTAGACGACATTTTGATAATTCCTGTATTCTATGGTGTCTCAACTCTTATCGCATATTATGGATCTCGTTTGACCTCGAGAGTTTTGAGATTGAATGTTCCAGAAACGGACTTTGTCACCGCCATGGGGGTTTTCGGAAATTCAAACTCTTTACCGGTATCTTTGACCTTGTCATTATCCTATACTTTACCTGATCTTTTGTGGGACCGCATTCCCGAGGACGATTCTGATAAAGTGGCTTCTCGGGGTATACTTTACCTTCTCATCTTTCAGCAACTTGGTCAAATTTTGAGGTGGTCATGGGGGTTTAATACTCTTTTGAGAAAAAGAACAGCTGAGGAACTTCTTAGCTGCGAGCAGTCGACCGCCTTTGGAAATGATTCCCTGTTCAATGCAGAGACCAATGTTGGGGATGGACCTGACAACCGCTCACAGTCTTGCATTGGGCGCGCCAAAGATGATGCGATAAATCAGGTTGACACTTCGAACTCAGTGTGTCATCCTGTGAGAGACTCAGCCTCCGAGTCCGAAAGCCTATCACAGGAAGCCACTTACCCAGAGGCCGATCGTACGCCCTCCAACTATGGTGTCTTCATTTTCAAAAAGTCGTGGCAAGAGTTTAGTTCATGGCGTCCAATTAAAAGCTTCCTAGCATTCATGAACCCACCATTATACGCTATGGCAGTATCTATACTTGTTGCCTCAGTTCCACGACTTCAAAATCTGTTTTTCCAAGAAGGCACGTTTATTAATAACACCATCACACAGTCTGTGAAACAACTAGGTTCGGTCTCGATTCCTTTGATTTTGATTGTCATGGGATCGAACTTGGCACCAAGTAAGGATATTCCGCCACCCTCACGAAATTATAAGAAAATGGTATTTGCGTCGCTCATTTCGAGAATGATACTCCCATCTTTCGTTTTACTTCCCGTCATTGCTGTTTGTGTCAAGTACATCAATATCTCGATTTTAGATGATCCAATTTTTTTGATAGTGGCTTTTCTCTTGACGATATCGCCCCCGGCGATACAACTATCTCAGATCACACAGCTTAATGACATTTATCAATCTGAAATGGCCGGCGTATTGGCTTGGGGTTACGTTGTATTGACATTACCAACCACTATTTTCATCGTTGTGACAAGCCTCGAGGTCTTGAAGTGGGCTGCTTGAAAGTTTCAAAGCCCTTTCAAGTAAAAACAAGACGCCAAGAAAGAATTTTGGAAGATCAACAAACTATTTTTGGCGTGTTTGTAGCCTCCATCAACCAATCATTATACAATTCTATACACGAGGGGCTGAGCCGCAAATAAGTCATTAGAGTCTCGAGAGAGATTTTCGTAATATTTCACTGGTCGACTAAATAAGCCTCTTGAAATCTAAACTTTCTCGCTGTCCACGAAGATATTTGATCATGAATTATAAAATCAAATATTCCTTTTTAATTCGAAATTGCGAAGTTGGGGGCATAGTCTTTGATTTTGTGCAGGTCGCAACGATTCACTACTGAAAGTGCTGTCTGAATCGCATCGCTTTGCCGGAAGCCGACTTTCCTTTTGTCGTCAACTTGAGCTCGACCTGCAGCTTCAAGAATTTTAGAAAAATGGTCAAGGCTAGAAAGATTGCGATGGTAGGCTCGCGGTCAGTAGGTAAACTGTCGATGACAGTTCGCTTTGTCGAAGATCATTTTGTCGAGTCATATTACCCCACCATCGAAAATCAGTTCTCTAAGATCATCGAATACAAAAATCACGAATATGACATCGAAATTTTAGATACTGCTGGCCAAGATGAGTTTTCAATTATGACAGAAAAACATCTCATCGGAATACATGGTTACTTGCTTGTATACTCCGTGACATCTAGACAATCTTTTGAGTTGATCGAGATAATTAGGGATAAAATTCTTAATTCAATTGGTGTGGACTCCATCCCAGTTGTGTTGCTAGGCAATAAAAGCGACTTGAGCTTTCAAAGGCAAGTCGAGTCGGATGAAGGTGCAGCTCTAGCACGAAAATTCAAGTGTAAGTTCTTAGAGACTTCAGTCAGAGACAACGTGAATATCGAAAAGGCGTTCGTGTCCTTGGTGGAGGAGATTGAATTGATACAAAATCCTGAGACCACGAAAGAAGAAAAGTGTGTGCTCATGTGAGACAGTGAACTGAGAGCTAGAGCCCAGGCCCTGTTGATTATTCTAGCAAAGAATTATATGACACTCACAACCCCAATGAAAGAGGATTCCAAAAATATAGTCCTTCACAAATATGAGAATTTCGTAGCCCACTAACCAAACGACTAGCGTAGGTGGGCAAAGTGCCAATGGCTAGCTACAGCACTTGATTCAACTATTGAAGGACACGTGAGGTTGGAATCTTTTTTTGTGTGATATCATCCACATCATCAATCTTTCATCTTGACCTCGGGAGTCACCTTATGCATGCTATGTGGTGTTCTGGAACATTTTCACCTCTCAGAGGATTAAGCTACACTGCCAACCTTTCAATTGAGGAATGCTGATATTGGGGAGCGTGCCATGCATCAGGCTCATGGATTGTCTTTATATTGGGGGTTCTATGATGAAGAGAGTAAGAACAGAATTGGACAAGAATGTTTTTTTGCTCCGATGAAAAGAAAAAAATGTAGATTCCATTAAAGGTGTGAAAAATGTGTGCAGTCTGACTTGATGCCGAGAGCTGTGCAATTTTTTGTGGACAACAACATTCGCTTCACCATTGTTGTCGAACATCAAATATTCTTTCAGCAACAATTCATTCTGTTATGGCCTACATGCGTAACCTGAATGACAAGTGCCCCTACAGCAGCCACGAACCATGTGGAGTTACTTCGCAATAAATCGCAGTGTGTGGGGTGATCGCACGTGCAAAGTTGCAATACGTGCACGTAATATAAATAGTGAGTACTAGGTGCGCCCTTCATTCATTCTACACGAACAACTACTATATTCACGATGTCTGAAGCCCCCAAAGGAACCTTGAGATTGGGATCTACCGCCCCAAACTTCACCGCTGAGACCTCTAACGGTCCAATCTCGTTTCACGAGTTCATTGGCGATCAATGGGCCATCTTGTTCTCACATCCAGATGACTTCACACCTGTTTGCACCACGGAATTAGGAGCTTTCGCCAAGTTGCAGCCGGAGTTCGAAAAGAGAAACACCAAGCTCATTGGTTTGTCTGCCAACGGTACTGAATCTCATAAGGCATGGATCAAGGACATTGATGAGATCACCGGATCCAAATTGACTTTTCCAATCATCGCTGACGCAGAGAGAAAAGTGGCCCATGCCTACGATATGATTGACTATCAAGACGCAAGTAATGTAGACGACAAGGGGGTGCAGTTTACCATCAGATCAGTGTTCATTATTGACCCAAAAAAGAAAATCAGATTGATTTTGTCTTACCCAGCTTCTACAGGCCGCAACACCGCCGAGGTTTTGAGAGTTTTAGACTCCTTGCAGACTGGTGATAAGCACAGAATCACCACACCAATAAACTGGGTCCCTGGCGATGATGTGATTGTGCATCCATCTGTCACTAACGAAGAGGCAAAGACCTTGTTTCCCAAATTCAGAATCATCAAGCCCTACTTGAGATTGACCCCCTTGGATGTCAAGGAAGACTAGTTTCACATACATGGTCTTGCTTGCGGCATTGTGTTTGGCAAGTAAATGGTGAAGCCTTCACATTGTCAGGTTTTAGAAATTGAAGTAATGAATAATATTGATAAAAATGCATGATTTTACTTAGAATATGTTCATAGCTCAGCTTATGTGTCAAGTGATCAGACTTTTGTGAAGATTATTTCTCAACACACGAGCTCTTTTATTAAATTTCACCGACAGCTCAGCTCTCGAAAAACATAAAGACCAGAATAACTCAAAGAGGACACCGAATCAAATATTTACATCGACTGACAAAAAGAGACTTTGCTGGAGCTCAAGGTTGCAATATCACCACACGCCACCGTCGCGAGGTTTGAGTTAATGCGCGACCCATTATCGTCGATCCACAAGAAAAGAATCTCAAGCTTGATCACTTAGTATCTTTAAGACTTTTACTACTGAGAGTTGTCACAAATAAAGTGTTTGCCACTTGATCTGAGTTATGTCTTTAGCAAAGAGTCCGCCCAGCTGTTTATCATGTATAAAACCCAGCTCATTGGTGAACGCATTTTACGATATTCCCCATGCTCGATTGCATCGATCTTGCAACATGAGACGCTCTAATGAGTGGAGGGGACATGTATTAGATATCGGGAGTCTGCAAAACTACAAACACGCTTTGTGCTTCCTGAGGGCCCCATCAGAATCGAGTGAAGACCTCGAAGAACAAAAGAAAATCGTCAATTTGGGATTAATGGCTGATCGCCTCAAGGCCCTCGTGCCAGATCTTCTTCAGAGATCTCTTCCTAAAGATTTGCTTCTGCAGCACGTTCTTCTTCAAGTTTGTCCCGCGTACTTCAAGCGTATTAATTCATATTTGCCTAGCATCAAAGGGCATGCATCGTATTATGCGACGTGTAAGGCGGCTCAAATATTCTTCACCTCGTTCCTCTTAAATCCTCAAGCCAAACTTCATATAGAGCTGATACGAACTTCGAATTTCTCATATTCCAGCTGTCTATATCCCAGGTCATCAAAAATATTTATTCGATGGTCGACATGTCCTGAAGGCTGTCATCATCTTTTAGATGCAGATAGAATGTCACACACGGGAGACAAGTTTTCAGAATCTGCAAACTTTTCAACAGCCAGTGCAAAACTAGGTTTGCATCAGTGGTCTGATGTCAATGCAGCCCGGATGTTCAACCACCTGAATTACAATTGGACATTGCCGACTTCGATCCTTGAATATGGCAAAGAATTGACCGGTTTGAGGAAAGAGGATGTCAAACTAGAAAGAATCATTCTGGGATTATTTATTTTCGAACTAAATGAAGAGAATAACGAGGTTCTCGTTCATACTATCGAAAGTTTTAGCATTATCGAAAATAAAATTCAGGAGGGTGTCGCGAACAAGCTTCATATTTGCTAGCTCAAGTGGTCGTGTAAATTCATGCTCGTTCATATATATGGCTCGCCAACCAACTTGGTTTCATCTGTTGATAACAATCTTTTATTTCTATCTCACTCTAGGCACGCAATATCAGCTTCATTATTTCAAATCTTGCTTGTTAATCTAGCTTTAATTTTTGGCGTGTTCAAATGGCTTCGGTGAGGTTCCTGCGAAACCAATCTGAAAACGATTCGAAAAATGCTTCCTGTTTATCAAGTGATTTATTCAATCTTAAAATTAAAGAGTTCAACCTTAAGCCGAACAACGTCAAGACGACAACGTTTGAGATGACGACAAGTGCCATGGCATATACCATCCAGTAACTTTGTTCAATGATGGGTATTGGTGGTATTTCCTTGTTCATTATAAGAGTTTCAGGGGGTGAACTTCTCTTGATATTCACCCCAGCATGCGTGGGTGTCTGTGCTTTGGGAGTCTTGGTGATTTCCATTTCTTCCTCGACTACCCTCCGTAAAAGCTGTGATAGCTTATCAGAGGCGGCCACTTGTGCCGAATGTGTCAGCTTTTCTACCATGCTTTTTATCCAAGACCGACCTGTCCATTTGATATAGTAAGCGATTCTGAGTTGTGTCGCATTTGAGTTTCCCCAAGTAAAATAGAATCTAGTCATCACGCTGAAAGAGCCCCCAGAGGGTACATCTGGCGTGTCTGTAATGGTGCGTACCACGACTGAATTGTTCAAATCCTCGAATTCGATCAACTCTTTGACGCAGCATTTTGTCGACTTTGGCCCGATGGAATACCCAAGAGGTCTTTGGTAAGTGAAAGATCTTTTCATGGTGTTTGCATCATCGGACTCAAGTTGAAACTTCCCATATTCAGTGATGTTAGTAGCTCCTTGATCCTCTAGAAATGACTTATGAAACTTCGTGTTTTCCAGCCCAAAAAGAATTTCAAAGACAACACCCAATGGTGCCTCGATGATCTCGTTCGAGACCTCTATTTCTTCGCGAATATCATCGGGCTCGAAAGTGGTCACGGTAGCAGTATGAGAGTCGGGGCCTCTGTTCACATAGACTGAGCCTGGTCTCAAGCTTCTCGGGTTTTTTGAAGGGATAACACCGGTCTGAGACTGCTTGCCGTTCAAACTTCCGTCTTCCATACAGTCTGTGCTTGCATCAGTGTGTTCATCCTCGTAGTCTTCTGTTTGGTGAGCTATCCATTTAGTGTCAGCATTATCGCCTTCATCTATAGTCATTATGAAGTCAGAGATCTGCTTGTCGGTAATATTTCTTGGGTCAATCATGGAGTCTTTTGTGGGATTTGAGTCCAAATCTGCAATGTCTCTTCCTGTGGCTGCCAGCCAAATTGCTCTGATAAAATCAAATGTTGCATCTCGGGAAAGGAAACTTGCGAATGTGTGCTTAGAAGACTTTGTCTCCACGATTATCCCATTCGGAAATAACCCAGCTGTTGACTTTTTGTCGATACGGACAATATCGGAAAACGGAATGACAAGACTCGTAACCCATCCAAGAAGGTTCGAATTGAAGCATAGACAATGCTCTGTGACATAAATTCGGCCCTGGAGAAGAATCTCCCGACTTATAGCACACGCAAAGTCATCAAGTAAGCGATTGGTCAAGTCTATACTTTTGAAAATTTGATGAAACTCCACATTTCGCTTCATAGTGGCATAACGGTAATTAGTTTTACTGTAAAACTCGTCCACATAGAGTTTGGGATCGAAGCCTAATTCGCCCTCTATTGCTTTCAAGTTATTGCTGGTTTTCCTCTCGTGGGTGGTTTTCCGGTATGTGATTATTTTTGGTGAGTTGCTCTCCAAAAACTCGCTACCAGATCCCGTGTCAGAGGTGTTTGAGGGACGATTGCCCTCACTTTGTCTTTGCTGCCAAATTCTTATGGAGTCTTTTAGGTCGTTTCTTGACATGGTAGATTCAGACGGTGAGAGACACTCCGCTTCACTAGCTAAAGCATTAGATGCATTCTCTTTCGATATAATCAGACTGGCATCTTTTCTAGTTGTTTGAGGGTCAGCGGGTGTCAGTTTCAGCGCAAAAGCTGGCAGAAGACGAAGCGAAGGCATTTTTTTTGAGGTGAGCTCATTTCTTTCGACTCCTGAAGAGTTTAGGTTTTCGATAGTTTGGCTAACCATGTCGGATATTGTAATCTTCTCAGAATTATCTGCAATTTCGTCAGCAGAGTTGTATTCGAAAAAACTCCGTTCTGAGACCCTAGCTGTCTGGCTTCTTGTAAATAAAGCATCATTTTCATCCAAATTTTTCGCACGAATGTCAGCTTCCTGAATACCACCCAGAACCTTTGCCAGATTCAATGTATCGGAACCTCTCGTCAGATTCACGAGTTTGCTTTCATACTCCTGATTTGAATTGATGAGATCTTCTGTAGATGGGGGAAACGAATACGACCAATTGTCGTCCTCTTCATCCATGACAAATATCCCTATCCGCTGACTGATAAGCTCTTCGAGTTTTCAAAACCTTGATGAAGGATAGCGATTTATGTTGCTATAAGTCTCTTGATATTTGATACCAATATTGTAAAAATCGCGATAACTTTAGATTTATTTCAGCTTGACAAGAGTTTATAGGAAGAAATGCTTTTGAATTGCTGAACAAAGCGACTTTTTTTGGTGGTCCGAGTAGTATTGTGACTTGGATAGATCGCCGCAGTCGAACAAGTCGCATGTGTGCCGGAAAGTATGGGGAAGGCCGTCTCAATGGCACACTCTCTTAACCAAATTTACAGAGGATACCACCGATTTTCTGAATTCTCTCTCAGAAAAAAGAAATTAATGCATTTGAAAAATTTTCGTGCAGTACATGTTCAACTCGTGGGGATCTAAAAGGCCACGACCCTTTCCAATACCTTCAATCAGATCAACAATAACATCTGCCCAGACCTTTTTCTTGAAACTTGAGTGGAGTATTAGACAGAATTTTCGTCCATCACTCCAAAGAATAATTTTGCTTTCTTCCAGAGGTAAATTTTCTGATCGAACCTCAATTGCGATGCGTCTTTAACGAACGTTTTGAATGCCCAAACTGTAAAAATGATTGTCGTGGGCTATTTAATATTTTAACGTCAAAAACATGATTTTTTTTTTTGTTTGATTCATCCGATTGAAAGATCAGAACTATGACGCAATTTCATAAAATACCTCTAGCCAGCAGATCCATAGAACGAACCTAGTGCCTGGCTAGGCTTGGATCATCTCACGCAGCCATCATGGCACAGACGATCCCTCTTAGGCCGCATCTGTTGCAGTGTTAAAAAGACTTGTTATCGTCCTCGCGGGAAAATCTACCGATAGCCGTCTCGAATTCTACAATTCAAGGCTGGCTAAGAAAGCTTTATCCTTCGATACCACAATTCTAAGCGTGTAGACCTTGTAGATTGTGGATTTGAAACAATTCAAAGTTTTCAAATTTTCGTGGCAGATGTTGGTGGGTGCAATCAGCTCTTTGAGGTTCATGTGTTCAAAGGAAACTCCACTAATCTCCACCAAAAGTAGGGGATCACACCTCACAAAATTCCAACAGATGTTATTTTATATAGAAATTGGATTACCATGTTAGCATAGAAAATGAATCAAAAGAGAGCGTTTGAGAAGAGGTGTAGGGCGACTCCCTGACATACGCGGAGGGACTGCCCTCCCGAGCGCCCAGTGCTAAGGTCGAAGATAAGAATGCGTTTGTTTGCTTCGCACGAGCCTCGAAAGTACTTAACTCCGATGATGGTTTGAGAAATTGAGAGGTATAGAGCATCATTCTTTGTCCATCCCAATCAAGAGCCAACGAACGACACAGCTTCTCATAGAACCGTTTATTCAACAAACATTTGTCCTAAATATAGTTTATATACAAAATTGTGTCCTGGAGCGCAGACTCCGACAGACTCCGGAGAACTGAAATTGAAAGCTAGTGAGGTCTTTCGTGGACTAGTTCTAGCTTATGCGAGGAGTGCAGACTTATTGGTTTTCAGGACGCAACTTTCTCACTTCTTTGCCGACCTTCCAGATTTCCATGTTTCTGATGGTGACCAATTCCTCTTCCAACCTGTCTCTGTAATCAGGGGCAGAGTTGAACTCTAATGATCTCTTAGTCTCTGAGCCATTTCTGACAGATTCATACAAATCTTCAAAGACAGGTTTCAAAGCATCTTTAAATCTTGGGTACCAGTCCAAGGCACCTCTTCTTGCGGTTGTGGAACAAGCATCGTACATGTAGTCCATACCGTATTTACCAATCAATGGATACAAAGACTGAGTAGCCTCTTCGACAGTTTCGTTGAAAGCCTCAGATGGGGTGTGACCGTTCTCTCTCAACACTTCGTATTGAGCCAAGAACATACCATGGATACCACCCATCAAGCAACCTCTTTCACCGTACAAGTCAGAGTTAACCTCTCTCTCGAAAGTTGTTTGGTAGACATATCCAGAGCCAATAGCAACAGCCAAAGCAATTGCCTTCTCCTCTGCCTTACCGGTGACATCATTCCAGACAGCGTAAGAAGAGTTGATACCCCTACCCTCCAAAAACAAGGATCTCACAGTTCTACCGGAACCCTTTGGAGCAGCCAAAATCACGTCGACATTCTTTGGGGTTTCGACATGAGTCAAGTCTTTGAACACAGGGGAGAAGCCGTGAGAGAAATACAAAGTTTTACCCTCGGTGATCAAAGGCTTGATCTCAGCCCAAGTCTCAGATTGAGCTGCGTCTGACAACAAGTTCATGATGTATGTACCTTTGCCAATTGCTTCATTCACATCGAACAAGTTCTCTCCTGGAACCCAACCGTCTTCAATGGCAGCTTTCCAAGAAGCACCATCTTTTCTGACACCAATGATGACGTTCAAGCCATTGTCTCTCAAGTTCAAACCTTGACCATAGCCCTGGGAACCGTATCCGATCAAAGCTAAAGTGTCATCTTTGAAGTACTCATGCAATTTCTCCCTTGGCCAGTCAGCACGCTCATGAACAGTTTCTTGCATGCCACCAAAGTTGATCGATTTAACACCACGGATAGCCATTGGTGCAGAAGACTTGACAAACTTTGGGGTTTGTCTTTGAGCTAATGCGCTGAGAGCTCTTTTGGCAGCCACATTCTTAGCAGCATTTGAGGAAGCTTGACGAGCAAGGCGGAGCGAAGCGTTTCTGAAAGACATAATTCAAGTTGTCAGGTACTTTGAGAATATTTAAGAAAAAGAGTTTCGTGGAAGACCGCGGCAGCACGCACTCTTATATACGTCGGCGGTTGGGGTTCGGAGTCGTGAAAATTTTCGATCGAAGTTATGGGCGAGCGTAGGCGCGCCTCGCCGGTGCAGGGCCGGAAGCGGAGAAACAGGTTCATACAATTGCTGATGACCACAGCCAATGATGAGTTGGCCGTATAGCTTAGATCTGGGGTATTCTTTTGAAGTTTCCCCTTCAGGCAGAACTAGGCGAGCCACGGTTCAATTTGCTCTAGAGTCAAATTATCACAGGTAAGACTTTCATGAATGACTCAATGAACGCTTCCTGGATTTCGTGGAATGCCTGAGTAGCATATGCAGTATACATAAAATGCGGCCACCTTCTTTTTCAAAGGCCTTTGAAGTTTGCATTACACAAACGACTCGGGCTGCTTTGTTTGATAGACATCATCGAGCACCTAAGAGTTCTGTAGTTCAAAGGTGGTGGTGATTTCATAGACTGGTCGTTTTCGACTTATTGAACAGCTTTACTGTTTCGCAAGCGGCCGGACGTCCTTCATATAAGCTTTTTTTGTCTTTGTAGCATGACTCAATATTACATACGTTAAGTCGACAGCGGGGCCGGTTGCGGCAGCTTTTTTTTGGGGACCCCGAAATATTCGGAAGTTAAAACTTATGGTGATGAATCAGAATTAATCTTGTATGACATTACTTTGAAAAGCAGAATGTATCCAATGAGCTCGCCTTTCATGTCGTTCTGGATGGCGAGAGACTGGACTCATCGGGACACGGGAAAGTGTCCTGTTTTGTGTCGACTTGAGGCTGTGATCCAGTCAGCCGCACTCTCTTATTTTTTTTCATATCGAAAGCTGCGCGGTACGAAAATACGGGGATAGAGGTGAGCCCAAATTGGGCTTCGATCAACGGCAAAATCTCGAAAGTTCGGAAGGTCAGTACAGATCCAGAATCTTTGTGAGTAAGGGACGGTCTACATGTGCTCAATCAAGGCTGGAGTCGAGTATTTATATACGGTAAGTGGAGTAAATATCCGAGGTTTACTATTGTAAAGTTTCAACGCGCACGTCTGGTGGCGATTTCATATAATAGGTGGGAATTAAAATCATGATTAGATAAAGGACAAGGGAATGAGGGACCAATAAATCTACAAGTGTTCATAGCCCACTTCTTTCACCGATTTATCGAATCGCTAAAGCTTATACCCGGCGGAGAATGATATTCATTCGATTGATTTGAGAAAAAGAAAATCTCGAAGTGAGCACAGTGTTGTTTGACACAATACAATTTCATTTCATCGAAGATCCCTCGTAATGTTAAGGGTTTATCATCGCGTTTCATTTATGAGACTCCATTCGCATATTGATTTTATATATCGTCAGCCTGGCGTCGCAAAGTGTCATGATATATTTCCTAGTGCTTTCATCCTGGTTTTTCTGGTCGCGAGCAAACATCTCTACTCGAGTTCTCCACTGATCCCAACTAAATCCTGAATCCTAGAGTGCGAGGCTAGAAGTCATTTTTATTACTCAAAGGCAAAAGATTCTTTCTCCCTTTTTATTTTATTTTATTTTTATTATATTTTTATTTCATTTTAGAAAGCCGCAGATAAATGTACAGAAAGTACGTTCACCCGGAGCTCGAAAAGTATGAAAGATAAAAGCCTTTAATACATCGCAACATCATTTTAAGCAAGCAGTGGTGAAAATGCTATGACTTACATGAAGACAACTTCGATTTTTAAACGAACCACCCACTAGCGATACCCTTGAGTTTCTTGTGAGCGCCCGCAAACTTCATGTGCCGGGGAGTGCCAGTGGGTAAAAAAATTTCCCGAAAGAGATCTAGCCTTCGAGTTTCCGGCATGCAAAAAAGAGAATCCTCCACATTTGCCCGATCTGGTAAACGCATGAAGCAAAGCCGCGCTTGAATAAATTAATCTTCTGAAACCAATATTTACTCAGATATAAGCCCTAAAAAAATACTCGTTGACTTTTTATCTAGAGCATTCAATCATAAACACTTACTCAACTTGTCTAGTGGTGACAATCGCAAAACTAGCAAACGCACTTACTCTAGAGCCGTCGCTAATCAACGAGTGAAATATTGGTCATCCTTGGCTCACTGCTGACAGCCTAATAAAATTACAATTATCGCAACTTGCTACTATGGCACATATTACAACGACAAATTCAAATGAAGAATCCGAAAGAGAGAACATATACGAATTTTCCAACACTCACGTTGAAACCAGCATGGGATCTTATGCTCGTGATCGTACAAGTGAGGGTCTTCATCAAGGGGGAATTGAATTGAGACCAATCTCATCCGACAGTTCCGAAACAACGCATACATTTGTTGAAAATACATCTGGAGAGACTTCGGTAAACGAGGAGATCAAATTGGAGGAATATCATCGCGTACTGATGGAGAATGGTGCAAATCTTGATCTTGAAAATGGAGCTGAAAAACTCCAAAGACAAAAGCGTCTATTCAGCATTTTTTTTGGAAGGACAGTTCCTGCACTTCCAGAAGCAGAGGAACGTGAACCATACCCATGGCTTATAAGTAATTTGTTAAGTCAGCTGATATTTTTTTGGATTTGGCCTGTTCTCGTCAAGGGCTACAAGCGAACTCTTCTCCCCGACGACTTGTGGTACTTACCAAGGAATTTGACTGTGGAAGATATGCACACGCGTTACAGAGGACATTTAAACAAAATTGTGGAAAAGCATCAGAACCAGAATCGCAACAGAAATAGAGCTGAGAGCAATTCCAAAGAACTCGATGATGGGCACTCTTGGCCCGCATATGCAATTCCCTACGCCCTTTTTCTCACATTCAAAATTCCATACACATTGTCTTGCATATTCTTGGCATGCTCATTTACCTGCCAGGCGTGTGCGCCTTTGATTTTGAAAAAGCTCATCGTGTACGTTGAGTACTCATATTACGGGATCGATGTTTACAACGAAAGTATCGGGTATACAATCGGAGCTGTTGTACTCATTCTCATCAATGGTCTTCTTCTCAATCATTTTTTTCACAATGCAATGGTGACAGGAGCCGCCGCGAAACTGATTTTGACAAAAGACATTCTCCTCAAAAGCTTCAGAGTTCTGGCTAAAGCGAAGCATAAGTTCACAACGGGCAGAGTCACGTCCTTGATGACTACAGACCTCCTGAGAATTGATTTAGCAATCGGGTTTCAACCTTTAGTTTTGTGCTTCCCCATACCTGTCACAATTGCCGTAGCATTGCTTTTGCTGAATATTGGAGTCGTGGCATTCGCGGGTATCGGCTTGTTCATTGTTTCAATAGCGATATGTGTCATTCTCACATCAAGATTGTTTATCATCCGGAAGAAGGTCGTGAACTTCACTGATGCGAGGGTGACTTTAATGCGAGAAGTTCTCAACAACCTAAAAATCATCAAATTTTACGCGTGGGAATCGGCGTATAAAAAGAGTATAACGGAGACCCGAAAAGAAGAGATGCGTGGATTATTCAAAATTGAGTCTTTGAGGAATTCCATTACCGCATACGCCGTGACATTGCCGACCCTTACATCAATGGTATCTTTTGTAACGATGTGGGCTACGCGCTCAACAAAGTCTCCAAGTGACGTTTTTTCGTCGTTGGCCTTGTTCTCCATTTTAGCGCAAGCTGTTATGCTCTTACCACTCGCTTTAGCTACAGCCGCAGACGCTGTCGTGGGCTTTCAAAGATGCTCGGACTTTTTGCAGGCTCACGAGTTCGTGGAAGTTAGAAATCAGTTTCTGAAGATCATGTCATCAGCTGGATCGGTTCAGTTCTCTTCACGTGCAAAACAAAATAATGTGCTAAAGAATTCGTCCTCTTCAACGGCTATCAAAATTCACAAAGCGAGCTTCAGATGGGAGAGTTCCGATGAAAGAACCATTGAAGATCAAACGTGGGGAAAGACTGCTATGAGTGATGAAAAACACCGGGTTCATGAAACCGGTGGACTTGAATACTATTCAGAGCACTTCGGCCAGAAGGGCAAAGACTCAGGCTCAAAGACTAGCGAGGTTTTAGAAGATCGCCACTCGTCATTCGATGGTCTTCATGATATCAGTTTACTCATCAAGAAGGGAGACTTCGTTGTCATTACTGGAACGATAGGGTCCGGGAAATCCTCCCTTCTCAATGCACTTTCGGGCTCCATGCAATTGACAAACCCAGAGACTGCTCAATTCATGACGAGCGATGACGTGCTCTTGTGCGGCGAGCCGTGGATTCAAAACGCGACTGTCAGGGAGAACATCATATTTGGCAAGCATTTCGAAAAAAGTTACTACGATAGAGTAGTGAGTGCTTGCTGCTTGAACGAGGATGTGAAGCATTTGAGTCACGGGGATCTCACAGAAATTGGTGAAAAAGGCGTCACACTTTCTGGTGGACAAAAGGCGAGAATTTGTTTGGCCAGGGCTGTTTACCATGGCTCCAGTATCTTATTATTTGATGATGTGCTTTCTGCAGTTGACTCTAGAGTGGGAAAACATATCATAACAAACTTATTTGAGGGGCTTTTAAAAAATCACACCAGGATCCTTGCAACACATCAGCTTTCATTAGTGTCAAGCGCAGATAAGATTGTCTTCATGAACGGGGATGGTACAATTGATGTGGGTACAACATCACAGCTTTTACAGCGCAACCCGGGATTCAGAGTGTTGTTCGAGCATACAGACGAAGCTGCTCAACAAAATAGCGACACAGCCTTCGAAAGCTCCGCCTCAGGGTTCCCATCGACTCAACCGCCCTGCAGCCTTGCTCAGACAAGCCAGCAAGGGCCTGAATCCTCTCCCGCACTTCGAAGCGAGAAAGCAATGTCAAACAGGCTTGAGCAAGTCATTTCTTATGCTACTCCCCTCAAGGACTTTGGCAAGACCATTGAAGACGAAGATGTTTGTATCAACTCTGTGTCGTGGGATGTCTACAAAAAGTATATTCAAATGGGGCAGGGTGTCTTTGGAAGATCATTCATACCGCTTTTTATTTTTTTCGTGGCTTTTTCAACATTTTGCCAATTATTTACCAACACGTGGCTATCTTTCTGGGTAGAAAAACGGTTCTCAGGAGTGTCCGACAAGTTTTATGTTACAGTGTTTGTGCTTCTCGCTATTCTCACGGTGATCTTCACTGCAACTCAATTCACCTTGTTGGCTTATATGAATAATAAATCTGCCAAAAGATTAAATGTGCAAGCCACAGAAAAGGTTCTTCGGGTTCCAATGAGTTTCATGGATACAAATCCATTGGGAAGAATACTCAATCGCTTCACTAAGGATACAGACGCTTTGGATAACGTGCTCGGGGAACAGTTGACCTTATTTGTATTCCCATTGGCTACAATAATAGGAATTGTCATACTCTGCATATCCTACTTACCGTGGTTTGCCATCGCTGTTCCTTTCTTGGCTTTTGCGTTCCTCTTCTTCACCAGCTTGTACTCAGCCTCATCTCGTGAAATCAAAAGACTTGAGGCGGTCCAAAGATCAGTTGTCTACAACAACTTCAATGAAACCTTGCATGGTATGGCAACTATTAAGGCTTATAAGAGTCAAACGACATTTTTGCATAAAAACGACTACTTACTTAATCGCATGAACGAGGCATACTTCTTATCAATTGCTGCACAAAGATGGTTGTGTGTAAATTTGGATGGTATTGCAGCCATCCTTGCTCTCATAGTGACCCTCTTATGCGTGACAAACCAGTTCAAGATATCGGCGTCCTCCACAGGCCTTCTACTTAATTACGTCATACAAATTGTTGGTCTTCTATCTTTGACTGTTCGAGCAATGACCCAGGTTGAGGCGGAAATGAACAGTGTCGAAAGATTGCACTCTTACGCCTTCTCATTACCGCAAGAGGCCGCTTATCACAAGCCAAATACCAAGCCACCCAAGAAATGGCCAATGTCAGGCTATATTCAATTCAAAGATGTCTCGCTCCGTTATAGACCCGACCTTCCACTCATTTTAAAAGACTTAACCTTCGGTATCTATCCTGGAGAGAAGGTAGGAATTTGTGGCAGAACAGGCGCTGGAAAATCTTCGATAATGGCCGGCCTTTATCGCCTCAATGAATTGGCATCGGGTAGCATAACTATCGACGGGATAGATATCAGCTCAATTGGTTTACGGGATCTTCGGTCTAAACTTCTGATAATTCCTCAAGATCCGGTTTTATTTCATGGTACTATAAGAAGCAATTTAGACCCCTTTCAGCAATATAATGATGATATACTCTGGGACTCCCTTCGGAGAAGCGGGCTAATTGAACAAGAGGAAATGGTCCTGATGCCAATGAAAAGACTGTTTCGTCCGGATCATCAGCATCACAAATTTCACTTGGATAAAATTGTTGATGATGACGGCAGAAATTTCTCTCTCGGAGAAAAACAACTCATTGCTTTGGCTAGAGCGTTGGTGAGGGATACCAAAATACTCATACTAGATGAAGCAACCTCCTCTGTTGATTATAAAACCGATGCGAAGATACAGGAAACTCTTGTTCAAGAGTTCAAACAGAGCACTACTTTATGTATTGCTCATAGACTAAGGACAATCATAAACTATGATCGAATTTTGGTCATTGATGGGGGGAGAGTTGTTGAAAGAGGAGTTCCTTGGGTATTGTTCCAGCATGACGGTTTGTTCAAGAGCATGTGCGACAAGGCTCACATTTCAAGTGAAGACTTTCGATAGGCTTCTTACACATAAAAGACGTTAAAATACAATATCCGAACAGCTAGAGGTAATGAGCTATGTAAAAAAGTAGGTATGCGTTTGAAGCCTGGACTTCCTCATTTGAAGCCGCGGTAATAATGCTATCATCAAATTTGAGCCATTGACCTGAGCTGCTTTTGATATATGTGACGTAATGACCCGTATTCACCAGTCCCATGTGGTTAACCATAGCGAATAATTCGTAGACTTTAGTTTCGTCTGTATGTTTGACTCGGTTCCCTCTTTTTGTTTCCGCAGGCTCATCGAAGTCAGAGGAGTATCTCGTCAAATCTAGAAAAAATGGAACATCAATGTGATCATCAATCTTGGAAGATGTTTCGTTCGCAAAGTTGTGCTTGAATCTTTTTAATTGAAAAGAGAGTACAGGCGGAGCAGTTTTGATGCGAAGTGTGCGATGGGCTTGCGCTTCACTTCGACATGAACCGCATTTATATTTGACATCCAAGAGCTCATTACGAGTGAACTGATCAAGGCAATCATACAAGCTCGAGTTGAGTCCTAAGCCACTTATTTCGAGGGCCAAATCCATCAAAGGATCAATCTTCTTGGTAATCAGCCCGCATGCGCCACATGCTACTGAGCTTTCCAACTCGCCCATGAAGATTGAATGCATGACACAGCCACAATCGCTTACAAAAGTACCGAGACTTTGGGATATACGCTCGTGGTCGCTATGAAACTCATTGAGTAGGAATTGCCAGAACTCATGCGCGTCTTGCTCCTGAAATCCCGCGAGCAGTCTCTGCTTGTACCATGCCGTGGTGAGTAAGTTTGTTATACCAAGACCTTCTGGTATCGATGACGTGAACATTTCTTTGAAGGAGTAGTCTATCAGACATGTAACACATGCGGATAGCTCATCTATATGCTCGTCACCACTGGAGTAAAAGGGCTGAGACTCGCAATTAAAGTAATGATAGTCATTATTGAAAAAATGGTGACGTACCAATGGGTTGTGAAACATTGTTTGTAAAATACAGCTCATGAAGCATGTGGAGCCTAAATTCACAAGTCCTTTAATTCCCATTGCAGCCTGAATAGAGGGCTTTACATAACCCGCGACCTGATCCCTTGAAATAAATTCCGAATACAGATCCTCATCACCCAGCCAGACGGCAGAGGTTCGAATTTGACTGAGTTCATCATGGTTGGTATAATCATGACACTGATAGCAAAAAAGTAGGCCATTACTCGAGTCGATCGCGAAAACATGATTTTGACCTATGGCATGATCTTCAGCATGCCGGGTATAGCAGCCAACGTGAGGGCATTGCAAACATATGAACACCAGATCCATGCATTTCGATTCACAAGTTGAGCACCGTATGGCATTCTCTCTGTGATCGGACAATTTGAGGGGTGAGATTATCTCCCCATCTTTTTTTGTCGTATATAGCGAGCAATTAGAAAGAAGCCTGTTATTAGCGACGACAACGGAGATAGCTTGATGGTATGTGCTCTTCACCGTGGATTTGGCCTTAGTGTTGAAAACTGTGAGCAAATGGGAGCAAGGCTTTATGCTGTGGGAATTATCCGGCGGCGGAGCTCTCACATAGCTAGGCGCCGATGAAGAGTTCTTTAGTCGTTCCTCACCGCCATCCTTCAGAATGGTCTCCGTGGTCGGTACCATAATGAGAATAGAGTGATATCGATTCGATAGTCTATTCGGTCGATGCCGCTTGTAATTTCGTTATGTGATTGAACAATCTAGGATGCAGAGCGCGAAGACTGTGTCTTGATCGAAGCTAATATACTATTCGTTGGCCCTTCAAACTGTCGCTCAAGGATATTAGCACAGAGCTCCGTCGGAATGACGATGACAGACTTTTTCTTAAAAGCTCAATCTTCAATTTCTAATGTCAGCGTATTAAGTGAACAAAACAGGCTTGTCATCGGGGTAGAGACTGAGTGGCGCGCAAACAATTAGCGATGATCGTTCGTAAATTGTGAGCGGCAATCTGGAAATGAGATCAATCGTGGGCTTTTTGACTGGACTCTTGAGTCTATCAGATTCGCATGACAAACAGCAAGCGAACACTCCATGGAACGTGAAACGAATAATGCAAAATAAACATTTTCAGATTTTTATCTTACATAAGAGAGACTACTGATTGCAGCACGTTAAGGAACAATTAGAGATCGCATAATTCGAGCGATCTATAATATAACCTCAAAAATAACACAGAGTGCGATCTCTGAGCAACAAAAGGGCTCGAGACTCAACAAAATAGTGACTTTCCATGTGATTAAATAGACCAATTCGCGTTCAGCGTAATCCACATTTCTGCAGCTTGAAAGATCCACGGCAGATAAATCATCATCCCTTGACTCGGCATTGTCTTCGATTTCTTGATTATATGCATCAGTTTGTTCCGAGAAGTCAGAGCTTGGTCCACAGAAGGCTTATTCATGAAAGCTGACTCAAGCAAAAAAGACTCCGATCAAATAATCCGAAACCGGTGTAACTCGTTCGATGATCTATAAAATGCACCCGCATGCTCTCATTCATAAAAATCTTGTCCCTCGTCATCTTCCAGATTGGTTGATATGATCGTCTTCTTAACAAAACGTAGTCTTCGGGATTCTTCCAAGTCATCATCTTGGTTGTTTGATTCGAGTCTTTCGTCTGAAGGCTTGATTGCGTTTATATTCACAAGCATATTCTCCAAGTCGATGACTTTGCAGTCATTTCCGCCCAACTGCATTAATGTGACATACTGCTTCACGATGCTCTTTTTGTGATAAACGATGATCGTGGGGCAATTCGTTTCTGGATATTTCTCCACACAACGGTTAGCTGGTATTTCGGCGAATTTTATCTCTGGGAATTTACGAGCCATGGTACACATATGTGCGCCTAATAGACGACTCTGAACTGCCAGTTGAAGCGCCATATGAACGAAAACATAACTAGTGTCTGACGCGTTGGTGACCTCTTCCTCATACTCGGGCTTCGTGATGTGCATCACCGCGCCAAATTTCGCCCGCTTTTGCAAGGTTTGAAGCTCTTTGAATCTCTTGAGTTTATACTCCTGCAAGAATTCCTCGTCTTCGTCGTCTTCAAGCTCCGCTAACTCACCAAGGGTTTTGGATTCAAGCCGATTGTCGTTCTGCCTGCGCACCGCTTCCTCTAATGCTTCCTCAAGCTCCTCTGTGGGTGACTTTGGCCTATCCGGGATGATCCCATGCGCTCTCAAAATATCATTCCATTCTGTGTCCTCAGTAGGGTCGACCTCTACGGGCACCTTGATGTCATTCATTATGATATGAGTGGGAAACTAAATCGCGATTATATTTCATATTCTCGGTCATTTTTCGTGCGACAGGAGGTAGCGGCACGTCACTTCACAAGATGCGTCCCTTTGATAAGTTACTTTTACTTCCAAATATGTTCACAGGTCTTTGTCGTTCAAATTGTAACTTCAGACTAAAATATTCCAGCAGTTTGTAGTTGTATCGGCTCTAAAATCGATTCATAATGATATCTCACCAAACTCATGCCTCGAAGATGATAGAGACTAACGAAGTGTTTCGTTTTAAGTGCAGTACATTGATCTTGTTTTATCCGAAAAAGACGACGCCCAGGAAATCTACAAGGGACACCACACATCCACGATGGTTAAATTGTTTCTCCTGGTTCGAGCCGAGCTAACCAATGTTACAAACTTGGAGCCATTTGATGAACCTGAAAGCCCATATGAATACACTTTTCGGATTGAGTGCACAAAATGCAGAGAAACTCACCCCAAGCCGGTAACAATCAATCGTTTTGAACATCATGAAATAAGCGGCTCGAAAGGGGAGGCGAGCTTCGTCTTTAGATGCAAGAGTTGTAAAAGCGAACATTCTGCGCAAATACAGAGCTTGAATGAGTCTTTGACCATCGAGAATACGAATCAATGGGCCAAATTGTTGGAGATTGATGCTCGAGGAGTCGATTTCACTGAATTCATTCCTGAGGGTAAATGGATGTGCAGAGCCCTCGATTCTTCAAGTACCTTCAATGAAGTTGACCTCGAGGACGGCGAATGGTATGACTATGATGACAATAAGGGAGAGGAGGTGAGTATTACAGAGTTTAAATGGCGGATAGGTAGATAAGGTTTTTTCAGCGAGTTAACAAGCAGGACATACCAGCTTTCTGCTGCTGTATTCAAAATTGTAGGATGCAATGGAACCTCACGATCATTAATCTAGGATCTGATCAGCTCATTGGAGCCCGACGAGATCTATTTTGCACAATCAAAACGTAACAAATCATATTTTCACTTATATACAGATCGGAAGACTCAGCTTACCGTGAATTCTACTTAGTGGCGTTGGCCAAGTAAGTCACCAAGTCGTTTCTGTCCTTAGGCTTCTTCAAACCACCAAAAGCCATCTTTGTACCTGGAATGTACTTCTTTGGGTTCTCCAAGTAATCGGACATAGTCTGCTCTGACCATTCAACACCTTTTTTCTTGTTGGCGTCGGTGTAGGAGAATCCCTCAGCCAAACCAGATTTTCTACCGAAAACACCATGCAAGTTGGGACCGACCTTGTGTGGTCCTCCTTCTTCGACAGTGTGACATTGCAAACATCTTGTCTTAAAAAGCGTGGCTCCTTTTTTCTCTGATCCCTTCTCGAATTTAGCAGGCATTGTTGATATTCAAATGTTGATGAAAAATATTTCCGAGCTGGCTTGCTACGCATTTATATAAACGCGGCAAGAAACGCCAATAAGCAGGACGATGATTATCCGGAACAACATTATTGGCTGCATGCCGCGTTTGAATCACGTGATTGATCGTAGGTACTGAGCCGAATTGTAAACATGTTGTGTAAATGAACGTAAAAATTACTCAGGATTTGCTTTCCCACAGACAGCCATTCCAAGATATTCCTCAATGGCTTGTTATTCAAAGAGAGGAGATTGTACTAGATCAATCATTGCATCCTTTAGTTTACTGTTGCCAAGGTCACCAAGTGATAGCCATCACTACTCTGAAACCGATATCTCCGCAGTGGCGCGGGACGCACCGGGTGTGATGGCCACCCTCACGTGATTCAAGACTTTGCAGCCATCCCCGGTCACATCCTTGTTCAGGATGCGAATTTCGCTATGTGAGACTGGTCGATTTTAGTTCATTGCATTCTTCGTTTCGAATTTGACCTCGATCTCGAAAATGATCGTGACCTTGAACCGGAGAACAGAGTAGATGATGTATCGTGCTCCTCGCTCCTGGAGCGTTTCCTACCTCTCGCCTCTTTCGGTAGATCATTAAGGCTAGATCTCATATCCTGTGTCAACGCCCCCAACCCGATTGCTGTGAAATAATTGATCGAAAACATGAGATGACTTCGATCTCGAGACTCTACCTCCGACACCGGAAAAAGTCCATGTAATTCTCCTTTCATAGTTTCGTCACGCAATATGATTTTTAGTTCATCGATTCCAAGTTCTTCCACCATTTCCTGAAACAAAAACTTGATAAACACTCTGCTTGCACTGCTTGTTTGATCCTCTGTCATAATGATGTGGCCGAGGGTAGCTGATACCGGGAGACAATCCACCGCAATAAGGTGACCAAAAAGCTTTCCTAAGTTTCGAAGCTGGGGTCCTTCAAACAAAACAATCAGGTCATATTTTTCTTGAAATTGCGAAACAAAGCCTCGTAGCCAATCGTTGCCTAGATTGCAGATTTTTTCCCCGAGCACTCCGTAGTATTTCGAGTAGGTTTTTTCTTGGGCACAACACTTGATGATCATGTCGATAAGAACAGCATCATCGAGTTTTTCGGCTCGTGAGACTTTAAGTATCTTATGAACAGCCTCATCAGGAGACATACTCGACATTATGGTGAGATAAACGAGTTTTTGTTTACGAATGAGTGCCTCATCCGTCATGTCTATTACAACCTCATTCTCAGATTGAGTTGTTCTCAAGGCTAGTGCTGTTGAGACGCCCGAGTCTGTTATGAGCTTTTGGCCATATACTTCCTTATGAGCATTTGTTTCTGTGTGAAAATAATTCAAGTGTGACTCAGGGTCGAGCTTTTCTGATAAATCGATGAAGACTGTCTCTGAGTGCACTGATACATCTGCCGAAGTGATTTTCTGAGCAGCCAAATCACGTCTTAGCTGCAAGCATTTCGTAATTCTCTTTTGTGATAGGGTCAGAATTTGGCCACCTTGGAGTAACTGGCGCATTCGCTCAAAGATCAAATCCATAGCGGCTTTTGAAGATCCACTCAAAAGAGATCCACATCTTTGTATTATCAAGTGAACGAGGTACAAATTATCATCCGTTGCTATACCTCCGATCAACACTTGTAGGATCTGAAGGACGAGAAATTCGTCCACTACTTTTTGATTTGCCAAATCTAAGACAAACTTGAGCGTAAATTCAACGGTTCGCTTCTCATTTCTGCAATAGGCCCTTTTGAAAAGACACACCGACCGACAAACAAGAAGCCGCACCAATTCAGGATAGCGCTCACTAAGTGAAGACACCAAAGAAGCGTATGTCGGTCCCTGGGTGGAGCCTTTGAGTATTGATTTTAGAGTGCTGCGACAAAATAACCCAAGGCCCCACTTCAAATTGATTTTTGAGAACTCCTCTGCCGACCGGCCAACAGTCTCGATGTTTACTTTTTGCATCATGTCGTCGATTTGCGATCTTAGAGATTCCCAACAGACAAGTTGGTCCATTTCGTTCGAGTACGTCAATCTCTCATTCTCTGTGGCCATAATGAATTAGAGCGTTTGATTTAGAGACGTTTCAAATTGACCTTGTGATATATCCACTCCGATGCAGATCTATAGGTGATGAGGAGGTCTTGCTGCGCGAAAGTGACGCGAAAAACTCCTTAGGTTCATCACTGAAGTAAAATGCCTACGACCCATTGAAAGAAGTTGCATTTTTTCACCCAAAATCAGTGATATAAAAACTGGAAATCAAAGCTCGAATGTGGCAGATTTGTCGACGGTTTTTGTCTGTGCAAAATGAAGGATACCAAAATGTATCGAACGTGAAATGGAAACTTCAACAGCTCCTGGAGACCGGCCATCTTAGACGATCTAGTGTCAGAGAACTGAAACTGAGGCACGATCGAGCGAAAATGAATTCAAAGAACTCATTTGCGACCGGCGGAATTTCCCCTCAAAAAGCGTTGATTCTATTGAAAAGCAAATATGATGGCGCTATTCTTCCTGATGGCAAGGGATCCGCAATTAATTTACATGCTCTTTCACCAAACAACCTTCGCATCAATGACCCAAAGCTGCTTCAAATTTTCAAGGGATTGATGCAGGCAAAAAAAGTGCAGCGGCGCCCTATTGATGATCGTATCATCATGACACTTACTGGGGTCACACGAGACCTGTTGCGCGACTCATACTTCGTGGCTCGTGATGTTGCGTACCTTCTCGAAAAAGACAACGATATAGATCGAGCGATGGAGATTTGCCGTCTCGCAAGAAAAGAAGGTTCCGTGGGCTTGAATGCAATCCTTGGCTGGTGTCTAAAACGTTCGAAGAACGAGTTAGCCAACAAAGTTTTGGTGAGTCGAGGAAGATGGGGCATTCCTCTTTCTTCTGCTACATACGTTACCTATTTCAGTGGGCTATCAGACAATCATGAATGGGGCAAGGTGAGCGATCAGCTAGCGAGAGATGTGATAAGACGATTCAAGGAAGAGAAGGTTACGCAAAATGTGGAAACATTCAACGCTGCTTTGAAATTATTGATGAAGAATTTCGAAAATGATCAGGCCCTCGCCTGGAGCTTTTTCGAAATTCTTCAAACACTTAATCTTCAGCCCAATGCTCAAACTTTTACGATATTTTTACAAGGCTTGAAAACACATTACAAATCAAAAGTTGAGTCGATTCAAAAGACCTCATCGATGCTGCAGAATGAAAGAATCAGTAAACTATTCATGCAGCAGGCAATTCTCGTTCAACAAGCAAATATGATTTGGGATAAGGTGATGGTGTTCGCCACTCCTCCAAAACCTCCATCTGAGAGCGAAATCAATGAAAGTCCGCAACGCCTTTTTGAGTATAGAAAAAAGATCACAATCCCTGCCTTGGATATAGATCGCCATCTTGCTGTTGCGTTTCTCCTGTGCTATACCGATTCTTCTGCCGGTACATCTTGGGCAAACAATGGTGGTTCACATTATTGGTATCTCCAACAAGCGCTTCGTCACTTACAGGCTTGGGTTCCCGAGTTGAACGATATGATTAAATTAGTTACCTCGAGCAAGACATGTGAAATCAAAGCAAAGGAAGAATCTCTGAGATATGAGCAGATCAACTCGGTTACAGTCAATCCTGAAATTGTGCGCAAAACAGAAAGAAGGATGACAGCGGTCGGTATACCGATCGAGGCATCACCTAAACATGTTGTGGGGCTGAAATCAATGGACAAACTCAATCCATGGGTGCTGTTTCCCGCATCTCCATTTTCTCATCGTCGAGATAAACGTCGTATTACAGGTGTGGACAGACAGTTGATTGATTTTGCGAGAGTCAAATATAGCGAATTATACAAAGAGTTCACGGACTACGGAAAGCGAAAGACAAGGGCGTATAATGTTCCATTGAGAACGAAAAGCTCTTTCAAAAGACAAAAACATGGCGTCAACAAATTTTTGATGAGAATCTTTCTTGACACTATCTTGAGACTTGGTTTGTATGAGGAGTTTTACAAAGCAATGTGGCTTTCGATTCTGCTCTGGGCGGATATCAAGCTCGATAAAAAAAAGCTTCGCGAGGCTAATCCGGTGCAACTGAGAGCTTTGAGTGTGGATAACTACCCAGTCATTGAATCACTCCTGAAACTCAAGAGCGACATGAGATTCTGTGATCTGGATGCCGATCTCAATGTTATCGACATTGGGCTTGTTGAGGATTTCATTCACAAAATAGAGGAGCACATGCCTAGACACTTCAATCCTACCGCCTTAGCTCTCGAAGTGGTGGCAGCTTTCAGCAATCGAAATCTAAATGTGGAGAAAGAGTTGCGTCCAAGGCCCTCTACTTTCAGTGCGATATTTTCTATGCTCAACCGCGATCTTTATCGATATGGCGATCGTAATGTGACCTTGATGGTTAATGTGGACAAAGAAAAGGACACGAAGGTAAAACCGGTAAAGAACACTATCACTTACGCTCAACTTGAGGAATTTCTCGAGTCTCTTGACGTTCTTGTACGATGCATATTTTCGAGGTTCGGAGGTACAAGCATGGACAATCTGTTCCTACAATCATACAACAACTTACTTCAAAGAGTGTATGCGTCAGATTGGAATATAGAGACAGGAGGCGAAGCAAGCCATATCCGTATACACAAGAAGATCATTAGGTCTGGTATATTGATGTATATGCCAGATCACCTTGTTGGTGAACCCAGAGAGATCAGATTTTCCAAAGCGATCACGAGGTCAATGTCTTTTGTCCATGGTCATTTGAGAAGCAGAGCAGATCTTCTGGGAGAAGAGGTGGACTTGATGATGTGCTTAAGAAATCTTTTCAACATGGAAAGAAACAAGGTTGGCACCAAGTCTGAATATGAAGCTCTTCAAATGAAGATCTACACACTTATTGGGTACGAGGAAGTAAAGTTGTGAAGCTGTATATATGATGATTCCCCAATAATATATGGATCAGTGTCGTACATTTAAGTCGCATTAGTCAACTTTCAACCAACTTGTCTTTCCGTCATAGTTTATAGACGCATTGCGTCAGAGAATTATTTTCTTTTTTTCCGCGAGTCATGTACTCTTCAAAACTGAACGTTGCCACTTTGTGCATCTGTGCAGATTTGTGCATACTCAAGGCCTTCAGCTTGATGGAAGAGGGCGTGAGTTTCAACATCGCTTGCTGAGACTAATTCAGCCCCCGTGGCTATTTGAATTGATTAAGCCATATGACATAAGTTTGATTCATCAAGTTTCAGGAATGTGGCTTTGCGCCAAAATTCATAATAAATGTACTGAACAGAAACACACGGTCCGTGATATCAAACACCATTTATCGTGAGCCTCTCAGCAGAGCTTTCCGCACACGTTTCTCAACACTCTGATCCTGTATTGGCGAGACTTCTTCTCCTCCTCGAAGTTCATCTATCAATCCTCCACCAAGATGCAGCCACTTTTGCTCATTGAACTGCCTCATTTACACAATTATGATGAGTTCTTTTCTGCCGCTGTGCAGAAGTTTTCCTCAGAAACCCTGGGATTGGATGTGTTGGTAACTACAAAGCTAGCTGATTCATCTCAGCTAAACACGGTGCTTCTGACCTTGTACACACAAATTAGGAAACGGCTCTTCGAATCACATTTTACATATGATTTTGACATTCAAATACTCGTCAATAAATGGCCATCTTACTCAATCGAAAACCATTCCATATTTCATATAAAACGTGAGAGGATACCAGATTGTCTCTTGGATTTTGAATCTGTTGCACTAGATGTGCCAATCCCTGATCTTATGATCAAGGAGATAAACACCAGCCCCACCTTAAACTTTTGCTCAGTTGACTCAACTGCTGTCGGAGGCACATTTGATCATTTACACGACGGCCACAAAATACTTTTGCTGATGGCAGCATTTGTGGCTAGAAGACGCCTCATTATAGGTGTCACGGGACCCGAACTTCTTCGGAAGAAGAAATATTCCTCGGCACTACAGTCATTTGATACACGTGTTAAGAAAATTTGTCAATTTCTAAGAAAACTATTGCATGATGACCAGTTCTTCGAGGTCTACGAAATAAACGACATCTATGGACCGACTGGTTTCATTCCCGAGATCGACTCGTTGGTGATCAGCGAAGAAACCTCTGACGGGGCCACGACTGTGAACTTGCGGCGGGCAGAATTGGGTTTTCTGCATCTAGCGGTACTTTGTGTCAGGGTTATTGGCGGCGAAGGTGACGGGCACACCAAGCTTAGCTCGACTGAGTTGCGAAAGATCCAATTACAGGAGACTTCAATAAATTCTTATAATCAGACGTTGACAATGTAAAATATTGTGTATAGAATTATATCCGGAGCATCCATAACACGAAAAATTGTGGACTTCAGCCAATTGTAATTCCTTTGTCTAACGGATTGGCTCGCCTAGGATCTTTATCACGATGATCAAGAGCAAGTGAGACATGCGAGTCAAATTTGGAAATTTCATCGAGTAAGCTGAAGCCATCTTTTTCAACATCGAGGTAGCGTCCCTTATCACTGGAATCTGCTAATGCAATCTTGACTTTTTCAAATGCAGAAATCCCAAGGCCGAGTTTCTTGCGCAATCTTTCTCTTGTCTCCACGAAGGGTTCGTCTGGAAATGCAGCGAATACAAAAGGCTTGCTATGTGTAAAGGCTGTCGATTTGGCGAAGTGGAAGACTGGTATAATGTTCAACAGTTTTGAGTACTTTTTTGCTTTCTCATACTCATTTTTGATGATGGGGTCAGCAATCGCACGCCCATCATAAGCTTCAGGCTCTGAAAATCGTTTGAACATATCATGACTCACAAGTATTTCCACCTCAGCTGGATAATAACCACAATACACATCAACGTCATCACTGATCTCATCAATAGATCTGTCAAACTTTAAAAGATCCAGGTACTTGTGATCTTGCCCCGTCCAACATAGCAATCCACTCGCCTTTTCCCTGTTTAAATCAAGTTTGGCCACCAACTTGCAAACTAAATCTGAGATCTGGCTGCCTTTTGGCATAAGCAAGTCAAACACTTGTTCTTGGTAAATGCTTTCCAACCAGTGGATTCTAATAGACTTCATGTTTTCGTATTCCTTGAGCGTGATGTTCAACATTTCATATTCGAATTGTGAGATTGAGGAGACAGCAACCTGGCGAGAAAATAATTGCGTCAAGGTTGTCGTTGAAGTCAAAGGAATTCTAGCTCCTTGATTATTGATGAAGAAGAGCCTCAAATATCTCGGATCTACATTTTCTCCGAGATGACTTGCGATCCTCGCTGCAAGTTCTTGGTAAGAAAAAGCAGTGGATATCCACAAGTCAAAAGATCTGGGTACCTCGCCCGTTGAAACTGAGACTGTCGTGGACGCAGCGGTTCCCTTCAGCTCTTTTTGTAGCCCCCCGCTAAGATCTTCGTTCACAAAATCAGTATCTTCTGCAGCTGCAGTTACTTTGAACGGCTTCACCTGGATATGAAGTCGTGTCAATAAAAAGTTGAAGTACTCTTGCACATTCTTGGGGCCAAATTTGAACGAAAATGAGCTCAAGTCGGCCAACTGAACAGCCAATATGTCACCTGTGCCAAGTTCACATTTCTCAAGTGTTTGGGTGCTGTCGACCAGATCGATTTTAATGCGTGAAGTCTCCTCAAAGAACTCCAAAGGTGTTGATGGTCCGAAACCAAGTAGTGCATTGATTTTATGAGTAATCAGTGACAAAGTCTGAGTTTTGCTCATATCCACAAAGGTTAGGCCTCTTACTGTATCCGAAATAGGGTCAAAATATTTCAAGAAAAGGGTGATTTGATTCTGGCGTAATTCACCATCATGATCCAAAGCATTACTCGTGATGTCAAACGAGACTTTCTCGAAGCTGAAATCTCCTGATGATACGCTAGTGCTTGCTGTTATTATATTGTGCAATTCTCTTCTTGGCTCCCGAACAAAAAAAGCTAATTCGTCGTACCTTTTCTTGAAATGTTTGGTGTATACCTCGTCAACTGAAAGGTGGAGATCCTCTCGAGGAACCTCACAATCAGGTCTGCTTGTCTTGTTGTTTCGCTGCTTCATTGTCATCAATTCGAAAGGATAAATCGTGTTTTCCCAAACTTGGTCTTCATCTTCCGAATTCAAAAGTGCACCGTCTTGATCAGAGTCATAAAGATTAATATCGTACAGTTTCTCGTATCCTAGCTTTTGAGCAATAAGCCTGTAAAGAGAAAAGAATTTTGCATCTTTTCTTACTTTGAGAATGGTGGGGAGGGATTTTTCGTCAAAGATCCCGGGACCATATTCCTTTGTTCTGGCGGGGTCCGGGCATATGTCGAATCCATCAAAATGAGTGAAATTATCTGCTGTGACGACTTTGACCTGCAAGTAATAAAGCGCCTCTCTCTTCGCTTTTTCGATTTTTGCCGACTCTTCACGTTCACGTTCTATCTGTCCCGACACATGATCAGGAACGGAGCTCACTGTCTTCGGCAATACTGTGGAGAGTGTCTCTTCTCTGTAATAAACGAGCATATACGCAGAAGTGGCTTTTCGAATCAAATATTCGTTTTGCTCCATTCGCGAAAGCAGTCTTATTTGCTGAGTGCTTAAGTCTGCTGCTCCGAAATTTTCTTGGAAAACCTGATTGGGGGTTACTTTCCAGACTTTGTCGTCATCAAAGCGCAACCAACTGCTGCCATACCTCTCTGGTTTGATCATCGCGTAATAGTGACCGTTAGAAATACTTCCCTGGTGAACGAGCACTCCGTGCAATTGGTAGTTCCAATTTTGAGACCTCACGCTGTCGTCTAATTCCAGATCGAGATATGGGCTAAGATCGATGTTGTCCGGAAACTCATAGAAGTCATCAATTTTCACCAAATCATCGACCATGAAATCGTACTCAAATCTTTTTAGCTGTAAATGGAGAACAGGAGGAAAAGATTCGAAAACTACACCCTTTTTGGCATCTTGATATCCATGACTTTCCCCCGCTTGGTATTTATTCTCTCCATCCAACATCTCTATTTCGACGTAATTTTTGAAAGAATCTTGCAAATTCCGAAAACCCTTAACGTTGAGTTGAATGTCCCAAAAATCTTCCACTCTGGATGATTCATACGAGACATTCACGCATTTGATGTAAGACTTCATTTTACCAACGAAGATGTCGTTCAATTTGTTCTCTATGCTCGAGCCTTTCATGGCGTGCTCCAATTTGTCCATCAAAACACGATTCAACTCTTGCACATCGTGCTGCGTGAATGCTTCACTAGAGTCCCAGCCGAACGATTTCGTGAGTTCCATTGTACCAACGGGCTCTTCAGATGACTGCATAAGACAAAAGATTCTTTGTAAGGCCAAGGCAACCATTTTGCTGTTTTTGTTTGATGCACTGTCTGGTATCTGGTCTTGGGTCGGAATTTCGTACACCAAGTTTCTAAAACTTGTAGTGGCAAAGTAGGACTGCAAGAGAGAATTAAGGTAGCACGTAGCTCCTTGGTTGTTCAAGCCGACGTATCCTGTGTTGAGCTTGGAGTTGTAGTCCACGAAATTAGACCACAACACACCCGTCGAAGAGTCGTCTATGACCCTTACAAATGCGGTGATATTTATTTTGTTATCCTCCAAGATTGCATGGGCTTGACCTACTTTCAGTGGATTGACCATGTCTTTCGAAGATATGAAAGACGAAAATCCCCAGTCAGTTTCATTTTTGTTGAATCGATGACTCGAGCCGGACGGATAGTGAGATGATGGGTATGCTGGATTCCAAATATCAAGAGCAAATTGAGCGCATACATACCAGTCCAGATTCACATCTTCTTCTCCCGCGACGACTGGTTGAGGTTCCAAATAAAGTGACACTGAATCAGAATTGCCTCGTGGAAAGAGCAATATACTCCAATTGTAACCTCCGCATTTGAAGTGGGGGCTTACAACTTTGTTCTCTTTTCTGATTGTGGCCCAGTCCTTTATTTCCCATACGAAGAATGCAGAGTCTTCAACGGGGTAATCAGGTATGTTCTTCATCATGCGTCGAGCTAGTTTTTCAAAATCATCAGCGAGAGGATACTGAGTGTTTCCATCATTGTCCAATTTTGCGCTCTCAGAGTCGCAAGTTTCGTTGGGCTCGATAGAGTTGCTCTCGATTATCTCTAAATCTGATGACTCCGAGTGAGATGGTTCCGAGGCATCCACAACAATTGCATCCAGATCTGTGAATCCATCTTGCAGATATTCTGGCACTACTTGCTTCCTCAGTTCGCCATCATAGTATTGCAGTTCGAGCACGTTGTTGGCTACTCCGGGCTCAGAGTTATCACCATACATGTTTTAGTCGATACCTCTCGAAAAAATTGAGCACTTGAAGATCCAAAAAGCTTTCGGAGTACAATCTTCAGATTATGTGTCTTCACCAAGCACTCTTTTTTCGAAGTGTTTTCGCTTGGCTTTTTTCGAATTCAGCAACTATATGGAAGATGAATTAGCGTGTAAAAGCTGATCGAGTGTGTTACGACAGATAGTCACAACAGATATGAAAATATGTCTGACTCTTTGGTGCCTCTTATGTGGTCTCCAGATGCCTCTTTAGTTTGCTTGAATAGATGCAATGAAACGTAAAATATAAACTTGCGTTCTACACCTCGGCTCAGAGTACTCAGGGATAGGCGTCACTGTAGTTGTGATCTGCGATCGGGTCACGTGGGTTCACGAGAAGTGTGAGGGCAGGGCAAGCTCGGGGTTGTGTGTGAGCTTCGAGAGTCACGTGATGGAACATGCCAAAACATTACTTTGTCAGCTTTCGTTCAGCGAGCTCGCTATGTTGTCGGCATTGAATTACATGCTCTCGAGTCTCACTCAAATTTTAGCTCAAAAACAGTTTTTAGGTGCGCAGGACAATTCGTGGTACCACAAATCAGTCCGATCACGACACGAGTTCTGACGCAGTGACAACAGATTTTGCAGCAATGATTTTCTACAGTTAAGCCTTGAGTCTCCCCTGCGGACCACTGCAGAAATGTTCAAAACTTCCATGTTACGTAAATTTAGCAATGCGGAGGAGCTCTTAATATAGAATCTGGCCACGTAGGCACTTGACTAGCGTTGAGATGACGCAACGCCACGAAAGTAGCGTATTGTCTGTGTTGAAAGTATGTTAAGCTGTATTTTCATCAGGATTCGCGAGTCTCGACTGAATCAATTTATTGAATTAATGCAGCTTCTGGTACTTGTTGATAATTGCAAGCGTCTATTTAGGAACATCTACAGTAGACAATGACGCAAAATGTGCATTGACCACAGACTACTATCTAGGTATAAAGAACGGCAACTTTCTCGAACCTCCTTTTCCGAACCTCCTTTTTCGAGCCTTCTGTTTATACTCGACTTGGGCCCTGTATCCTCCTCTTGATTCTGTGCATAATTGAGTTCGGGAAATTGGATAATCTCTTTCTTATCCACATCTCCAGCAGGCTTTTTGTCAACCGTGATGATCCCTCGTGACTCGGGTATTGCCAATCTCTTTATAGATTTTTACAGACGTCTACCTCTCTTGTTTGTAAGGATGATTCTAAATCGGGGAAAAAAGCGCTTTCGAAGGCTTCGACATGGCAGGCACAGCAAAATAGTCTCTCCCCATGCGCACTTTTTATTAGTCTTGTAAAAGGAAACACCCAAACTATTGCTTTGGCGCGAACCCCTAAGATATGCTTCGATTTCGTCAGTGTTGCCCTTGGTCGCATCACCATTGAGAAAAGATCACCCACAACTTTTAGACACTCCGTGGGTTGCCAGAAGTGTACCAGCCGTATCATTTCATCGACCATCCCGTTGCTTTCAACTTATTGAGAATCGCTGCAGACCTCAAGAATGACGTTGAAAATCTCATTATATCTTTCGGTTGAGAAGCCTGTCAACTCGAATATCGCATTCTGTACTGGGATTTGACAACAGAAGCTATATGAAGCATCCTGTTTTGTTTGAATGGAATATTGAGAGGACAGGATGGCTTCAGAAAACCGGAGCCAAAAAGGGAATGAATTTCATAGAATGACCGTTTTCTTTGACATATACACTTTATGTATGACTCCACATAAAAGATACCACAGAGAGCTTCTGATCACTCTCAATCTTCTGAGGTGAGTCGGGATTTCTGGAGATCAGCTAATATTTTCGCGAAGTCTCCATAATGCAACCTCAAGGCCGTCTTTCAGAAAGTGATATATTGTAAAACAGAAACGCAATCGACATTTTCAGGCGTTGTTACTATAATATGGACTTGGCTGATGGTGTTGATAAAGGAACTGCTGAAAATACTCCATAAATTCTACAAGATTTTTTAGGGATCCAAGGTGTTTAATATCTACGCAACGCATGTGCCTAGCGAATCTGGTGTGTCGTGTTGGAATAGGAACGTAGATACGTGCAAGTCTACGCAATACCCACGCAACGCAACGCCAGACGCATTTTAAACCTTTTATGCCCCGTATCAGTTGTACGGCCCTATTCTTCTCCCGCTCGTGGCCAAAGTTTTATTGGTCGCCTCTCAGGTCAAAATTAATATAGGCAACAGTGCTAAGCACTAATGGTCATCGTTAAAGAAGTAAAATACCTGCCGCAAGCGTAAAGTAGATCGAAAATACTTTCAGTTTTGAATTTCCGCCGTTTGTAGTCACTCGTATTCACTTCTTTCGAAATGTTCGAGTGACAAACAACAGTTATCTGTGAGACTCACAGGTGAGACTTTTAACTGCTTCAACAAGGGCCGAGCGCGAGTGCGTTTCGGCATCAATCAGTTGAAAAATTTGCACAATCATTTCAGCCGAAGCTGTGCCAGGCTGCGCTCACTGACGCATCTGCAGTCTTGACGCAAGTTGTGCATGTCTCAATACTGCTTCTGCGAGATTTCGGGAGCCCCTTTCTACCTTGCAGTAGCACTCCCAGACGTCTCACCAAACGCACAATGGGACGAGACCTGGATCAAAACTGCTCTAACTTTGCAAACCGACGTAACGTACACGTGAGGATATCGCCAGCGCGATAATAGCTTGTCGCTTCCAAAGGGATCTTCAATTGTGTGGCGAGCAGGGGTAGTTTGTATGTACAAATTTGAATCATGGCTCTCCCTATTGAAGAGGACACTCAATTCATTCCGAGACAGAGACATATGGTTGTGAGTTAGTTTTGAAAAGGTCACCACGAAGGCTGAATGACTCGTGAGCTGCAAAACTCGTTGCGTTCATTTAACTTTCGTAGCAATCGTAGCCAATCTGTTTTGGAATATTCTCACACCTCACCCGTAATGAAAGCTGCTCACGTGGTAACTCTCCTCATGAAATTTGCCTGAACTTTCAGGAATGTTTTGTGCCGCCTTCATGCTCAGTTTGTTAAATCAATAACTAGACTTCACAATCGAGTGAGGTGTTCTACCGCTTGAAATGTCTCTTTGCCGTTATCTAAGTCGAGCTCAATCCCCAATACATGTCGTAGATCCAAAAACATCTAATTTTTTGAAACAAATGTACTATAATTCCAGCGTGCCGCGGATCATAAGTTATGAGCCATGCAATCACTTCTCATTCGAAAACCTTAACCCGTCTTTGTGTGCCACCTGAGATAGCTTTCGCACGGTGCGCAAAGGAGTGCCAGCTGAAATCTTCAAGATTATCAGAGGTAATTAAAACACTGTGTCCCCACAGTATGTCTTTCGGTTTTCTGTGGAACGGAAATCGCCCTTGGGCGACACTCAACATCAATGCTCAGAAAACACAATGCGCGACGCCTCCTGTCCCTTGTAAGTCGCGGTCTAGGCATTCGTTGATGGCCGCGGTAATCCTTTTAAGCGCGCTGCATGATGTGGTGCAGCGACTGCGCACAGGTATAAAACTCACTTCAGTCGCCCGCCAAATTTTGGACAACGTCGAATTTTCTGAAGCCAAGGTTGAAAAGTTCTACAGTCATTCCTTTCACACTCTTTTATTATCACTTTACGTGTTATCCCTAGAGTTCATACAACCTTGCGTGTTCCTTTCGTTACTATACCCCCTGGCTTTCTTTTAACCTCTAATGTTGTTTAAATCTGTCGTCAAGGCCGCCCTTGTGGCCACTGCTCTCGCCCTGCCTGTTCAGCATCAACACCACCAACACGAGAAAAAGGACGTTGTCACCCATACCGTGTATGTTACCAAGGGTTCTGATGACACGGCTGGTACTGCCACTCCAGTCATTTCCTCTTCTTTGGTGACTTCATCCGTTTCTGGATCCGCGGTGTCAGCCTCCGCTGCTTCTGGACACTCCTTGAGCTCTTCCTCGGCATCCTCCGCTTCATCTTCGACCGCCTCGTCAACTCCTTCCGGCTCATTCTCAGCTAAGGTCAAGGGTATCACTTACTCTCCTTACGCTGCTGACGGCACTTGTAAGTCTGCTAGCACTGTCAAGTCTGAGGTTCAGGCTCTTTCCGGCTATGAGATTATCAGACTCTACGGCGTGGACTGTAACCAAGTTGAAAACGTTTTGGCTGGAATGACTTCCCAGCAAAAGCTTTTTGCTGGAATTTACTTCATGGACAAAATTTCTGAGGGTGTCACTACCTTGGCGGCTGCCGTGAAGGCTGCTAACGGTTGGAGCCAAGTCCACACTGTCTCCATCGGTAACGAATTGGTGAACGCCGGTACCGCCACCGTCTCTCAAATTCAGCAATACGTCAATGAGGGAAGAAGTGCTTTGAAGGCCGCTGGATACACTGGCCCAGTTGTGTCCGTTGACACTTTCATTGCCATTTACAACAACAAGGGTTTGTGTGATGTCTCTGACTATATTGCTGCTAATGCTCACGCTTACTTTGACGGTGGTGTTGTTGCAGCAAACGCTGGAACTTGGGTTGCTGAGCAATACCAGGGTCTCATTAACACTTGTCCTGGCAAGGAGGTGCTCATTGTTGAATCTGGATGGCCAACTCAAGGTGACACCTTCAAATTGGCTGTCCCAGGTACTACTCAGCAAACCGCTGCACTCAATGACATTGCTGATAAGGTGAGTGAGCACGTATTCTACTTCAATGCTTACAACGATTTGTGGAAAGACCCAGGCTCGCTTAACTGTGAGAAGTACTGGGGTATTTACTCTTCTTAAGCTTGAGCTATGAGTTGTGCGGAGGCCAAACCTTAGTCCTTTCGAGTTCGGTTAGTCCCACTTAAAATTCCCAGTTCTTTTACACTTTGTTTGCGTTCCAAACCTAGTATATAGTCTTTGTCTAAATTTCCTTTATAGTCAAAGTTTGTTTGTTTTTCTTTATGCAGCCTTTGGCCACGCTTCCTTCTCAATGTAGCCTAGTTGCTTTCCGTTCGCGCAAGGAGGTGTCGAGCGTGTTTACATTTCGACAACATTCAGTTGTACCGCACATATCTGCAGTAATTTCTCGGGCTGAAAGCTTAAAAACAAACGCGTGGACCATTAGTCATAACTTGCAACTGGTAGAGATTGTAAAGAAGACTACTTTTGGTGATAGCCATGTTTGGAGCAAAGTATCGTTCACCTGATAGTGCACAGTACTTCTCAAAACTGACCATTTAGCGGCGAGCAGTTGAGCCATGCACTTATTCGAAGAATACGAATTATGATTAGAATTGACTTGCGCAAAAGCTGGTAGCAGATCATCAATGTCTAGATCTCAAATTTCATTCTTGTATGACAATATCAAAAAAAAGCTAATTATATCGCCTAAAACACCCACATCAAATCAGTCAATCTTAGGATTAACTTGCTATTGTTAGATTCTAGTCAAGGCCTAAAAATACACGTCTTTGATTGATATCTGTCTCCTTCATGTGTCTCAAATCCTCGGTTTCACCACGCACTAATGCTTCATCTGATTCAGGATTCCAAAAGCCATTTCTATCATAAATGTAAAGAACATCTTTCATGTTGCTGGTCTTCCCATTCTCAAGTAGTTTGAGGACATGCTCGAAATAACGTATCATGGGCAAAGCCGAACCGCTTGTAACACGAAAGACGTGTCCAACGAATTTTTTGGTGAACCCGAAATTTTGAAGATTGTCTGAAATTTTTTCCAAAGTCATTGTACCGTGTCCAGCCAAACACTCTTTCAATTTGTCCATTATTTCATCCGGCCTCTGAGAGTAAAACTCATCAGAAAGTAAGTCGTTGAGTGTCGCGTTTTCTGGCATGTATTGATATCCGCGGATGAACTCCTGCGACATAGCATGTCTTAAGCTTAGGTCAATAGCATTGACTTCAGCATCGACACCACTGCCCGCGAGATCAGGATCCATAGCACTCATTGTTCCCGCGTCAATATGACGAAGCATGTTATCTATGTTGGCATTTTTAGACTCTCCGATTTCCTCGTCCAAAGCCTCCGATTCCCGTGACGTCATGCCCATCTCAGGTCCTAGATGATGATCAAGATGCGACATTTGAGGGGAGTGATGTCCTTCCAACAGGAACCCACTGAGGATGGCAACAGCTGCAGCGGCGGTATCAGCGGCCTCGGGATTCCTCGAAACCTTCCTCAAAGAGTTCTTCATTTTTGCGTTTTTTAATTGCTTAGCGGAGTTTTTATTTTGACCTTTATCGCGATCTTTGCGCGAAGTCATGTTCCTCATTGGCTTAGGGCCTTCTTTGGTGTCCAAGTCCCGTATATACTCATCCCGATACTTCTGCAAGCCGTGCGGTCTGGCAAATTTCCTGTATCTGTCTCGCCAACTGGACGATGAGTGTTGTGGAAATCGCCTTGCGTACTCGTCGAAAAACGCTATCAGGACACTGAACTTATCTTCATCGAGGGCACCACTGGGTGAATGGTTGTTTTGAATGCCCGCCACATGGGTGATCACATCCTCACACAAATGAAAGTCGTCCTCCGCTGTGAACTTATTCTTCATTGTCTTCGCCTGTGATACATCCACTGGGATTTTCTGACCACTTTCGTCAAGAACTAAATTGTCAAAATTGTCCGTCTTGAAGACGTATTGGAGCTTGTGCTCCAAGTGGGCCCTATATCTGCTCCGTACAGAATTTCCCGTGTGACCTTTCAACATGTCATGCTTGGCCAATTCCTCGAAAAATTTGTGTGAAGTTCTCAATCTTGGCCTCAATCTGACTTGCTCTAATATATAGGCATCTGCTTCTGGGGTAAACTTCGTCGTGTTTTTTGTCAGCTTGTCTCGCACCCTCTTGATCCCTTGCTCTACAGACGCAGTGTTGGAGACGTCAATCGCATGCAAGCCATCCTCGTCATATGATGAATTGCGTCTCTTGGTCAGAGAAAACCTGAAGTCATCTAAAGGCAATTGGCTATTGCTTCTTATCAGATGATCAACATAGAGCAACAGGTAAGTTTGTCTGTCTGGCCAGGGATTGTTACTCAAGAGTACCGTCGATGGGTTGGCGTGATCTGTGGTTATTTGCCCGCCATTCTCCTGAATGACTCTACAGTAATGTTCATAATTAGTCTCCAGGGGATCAATGTAGAACAAATGAGGGAACAAAGAGCTCTGTATGCTGTGAGACACAAGGTCTCTGTTTGCTATGAGTTGATGCTCTTGGGCCATGCGAATCGATTTGTTGGATGTTTGGGTGTTTGAGGTGTTGAGATGTTTATTCAGGGTGTAAAGCTTTCTTCGGCTTTTCTCTCCGATTGAGAAATGGGCGCGACGCCGAAAAGCACATGGTTTCAAAGCTGCCCCGCCGAAGCGTACATCTCAGAACTGTTCTCGTCACACATCAAACTGCACAAAGCGAAGTTTGAACTGCTATAATCAAGCCCCAGAAAGATATCATGTTTCATATAAAAGAAAATAAACGGCTTTTTCAAGAGGCCCGCGCATGTATATATATATATATATATATATATCGAGGTCTTATGTGCTTGTTGCCCTCTATTTCTGAGAATAATACATGAAGTAAATCCGAAATGGTGCTGCATCAACGGCAATCTGATCGGAATTCTTGATTTTTGTAGCAGAACTTACGGTAAGCTTGTGCTATAACCCGGCCCTCTCGAGGTCCGATCGCATGTGAGAATATCTTTATTGAATATTCATGAATGAGATAGCAAATGACTCACGAATGAAATAGTACTTCGATCGACGTGTCAGCAATCCACACTTATAACTTTCTCCTTGTGAAATATTCTCCCATCTTTCGACAACTCTTGCCAAATGACCATAGCAGACAAAGCTCCGCCCTTAGTGCATCCAGTGTCTAGGCCCTTGGCCCATCTCTTGATACTCAAGCCTCTATGGGCGTCATGTCCATAATATACGACGTAGCTATCGTCAGCAATCTCTTTGTGTTTTGCATTCCAAATCTTTGACCAGGAAACGGCATTATCCTCGTAAGGATCGTCCGTGCTTTCATTAAAGAAAGGGCCACGGTACGCTCTCATCTCCAAGCATTCAAGTGGGATCTGCTGATCAAGATGTTGTGTCAAATCCCATCGTAATCCCGCATGTACAGCCACCCCTTTACCCGAGTCAGCTCCACCATTACTTTTTTTGGAATGGAGAGGTACATCTCCCAAAAGCATCATCACGGGGCACAGATTAATATAAGTGACATGCCGGGGTTGTAGCTTTTTTGCAAGTAGAAACTCTGGGTCATCGTTGAAATCATTTGCTGTAGAAAGCTGAGCTTGGGCTACTTCTTGCGGTGGAGTACCAGCAAATCTAGGACCCTCCAAACCGTGAAATGATGCATAGTGTTGAAGTACGTAGTACTCGTGGTTACCGAGGATGCATTTTGCTCCCCAGTCGATGAGATCATCGATTACCTCGATGGAGTGCGGACCTTTTGAAATGAAATCTCCCAAAACAAGAAGGGTGTCAGATTCTCGATCATAGGATATTTTTGCAAGCAACTTGTGAAGCTCTTTTCGTTGTCCATGGATGTCCCCTACGACGACTAGCCTGGATTGCTTTTTCAGCTCATGTTTCACTGCTTGTGCATCATTGTTTTCTTTAAAAGAAGCTGAGAGGCTTTCAGTATCGTCCTGGTGACGAAGATCTCCTTGATTATATGTCGAGCGGATTCGAGTATCCTCAGCCCAGTCCAAGTCGTGGTCCACCAATGGGTGAAGCGTAATGTTCAACGATTGTACCTTCGATATTTCGTAGAGCGAGCACAGCTTCGGTATGAATATCAGTGGTAGAAGAAAACAGAAAAGGTATAGGATAAAGACGCCTATTATTGTGGAGACTGCGAGCAACCACCGTTTTTTGCCGTTCAAGTTGTATTCCTGTGTTAAGGCCTCGTCATGGCTATCTACCGAATCATAGCTCCTGCTGGATATTTTTTTTGTCTCACCCACCATCATTTTAGCAGACGGCAAAGTAAGAACGGGATGTTGTCTGCAGCAATGGTTTTATTGAAACTTGAATATCATTTATATTATCAACTGGATTGGTACTGCATAATTTGGTGATGTAATTACACGGTTTACATTGGCAACGTGCTTTGATGCAAAAGGAATAAACGCTTTCATGAAAGAAATAATGGTGTACATGGTGATGCATCTTTTTCAACGATAATGGACTTGAGGTGGATCCAATTGTATACGTCATTCAATGAATGCAGATGGAATTTTTGGGGTTGTGCCACTGTGGAATAGAGCACAATCGTGACAAAGATGTCCGGGATATGAGTCGCGCATAACCACCACCACTCGGCGCAGTAAAAAAAAAAAAAAAAAAAAGATTGTAACACCGCGCTGAGTTATCCTTACGACTCTCAAGCCTGAAAGCATTTAACAATGAAGGCGCACGTGTGATTTGCAATGGAGTATTGCACTTGTAAACTCATTACAATGAGGATGTCAATCGTCAAACAATATAATGGATTAGCAAAAAGACAAGGGTGCCTTGTAAACCTAGCTCCTTAGACAAGAGGAAGGCAATTCAATAATAATAACGTTCTATTACGTTGCCAGACATAAAAGAATCGTGGTCTACTATACGAATTTGATGGTTTTCGTGTGCGAAGAACCAAAATTTAATGCGAGGATCATATTAGGCGGCTGGATTGTTCTCAAATGTCTGTTACATTGAAATAAATATGGCACATTGCCCTCATTTGTTCGGTCACAGCGTATGCTACATCTGACCAGCTTTAATTTATGGACGGATGTAACACATTGTGTCATGGTGATTGCCGCATGTCGCTCGCATGGTGGTCGTCGAAGTGCCAAAGACTCCCATTCTTCGTGTAAATCATCTTGATTCTCGACACTTAAAAAGCATCGATATGATCTCCTTGACTTGTGTTTTGCAGAAATACTCTTACCAAAAGAAAACGAACAGTGTAAGCATATAGAATATATTTTTCAGCAACTAATGACTCACTACAAGCAATATGTTTGGCAGGAAAAATCACACTCTACTTGCTCCAAAAGATTCGCCAATCCTCGGGGCATCTTCAAGAAAAGTTAAATTTCGTACCATCGCTTGAACGGCACGGCACACATGCTCATAGGCAGCTTCAAAGCTTGAAATCGAGTCTTTGTCGAAAGCTACTAGCTGTGTGGAACGTACTCGCCAATAATGTTTTTCAAGCGACTAAAAACAAGGAGTAACTATACTTTTTAATAATTAAATAACCGCATCTTGAACTCGAAACGTTTGGTGAATTTGAAATCCGGGTGTAGCTTTCGTATAACACATACCGTTCTTTCCCAAGGAGACCAAACCGACTAAGAGTATCAGTAAGGAAGGGAAACCAAGTAGGGGCTTATCCCTTTATCATATCTCCAGCTGCTTTATATCTTTTCACACTTCTTGAGTGTATTTCTGATTCCTCTTTTGCGAGGGGACTAATAATTTAGCGCAGCCATTTATCGTCGCTGTATACTCAAGCAAAAATGAGAGCTAGTTCTGAAGTATGAGCAATTCAGCTGTTGATATTTGCACAAGCAATGATCAATCTGCCCTGAAGTTATTGTGTGAGTATATCGCCAGTATAGAATCTCAATACATCAGATGAACAGATCGTCAACGAATGCTGACAAGCGAACGACTTGAAAATGGCATGGGCAATGAGAGCACCTCCTTACGAGATAAAATCGATGTATCGTTGTCAGACAGTAATCGAGACTGTCGCCGCTGGAATTAGTGTTCTTCACTTCAAAATAGAATGATGTACATTTGTATTATACTATAGCCGGAAAGCAAATCATGCAAGTGAATACAGAATTTAAAAATCAAAGCGTACTAAATTTAGCCTCCCCCGGCACCCTCTGGGCGCTCGACCTCCTTCTGCACAATCATTTTGCGTGAAAGTAACTGGCGAAGATCTGGATTGATTTTCACAGTTTTTGAGCTTCCACTTACCTCAGAGGCGCTCGCCTCGCGGTCAATGAGGTCAATCATTCTTCTAAAGCGTAAGAACAAAAGTTCCGCGCGTACCAAAAGGTCATGTAGTTTCATGCGGCCCAGTAAGTCATTCATATACTTCAAGACCTCATCAAATCTTCGTAGATTTTGCTTCATTATCCTTTCGTTGTCGCTTAGCACAGCTAAAGCCAAGAATAGATGGTATTGACTCGAGTAAACGTCTGTCCAAAGGACCTCCCATAGTGTGTTCACCTCTTCCCATTCAAATTCGCGTTTGTACCACACCAACAACATTCGAAAGAAGAAGAATAAATCCGTGGACTCGCATTTGTCTAGATGACGAAACAAGTCGGGGAGCATAAACTGCACGAGCTCGTTTAGAATGAGCATTTGTCTCTTCATGCCGCTTTGATCGCGCACAAAATTTCCCTCCATTCTCTCCATGAAGCCTGTGAACGCCCAGAATGACATCACTTCATCCTGAAATACCACATATATTGGAGAAAGCAAATCCGTCATACCTTGAACGTAACCCAAATTGGTATTGTACTCGTTGAAAGTCAAAAGTATCTCTCTCATTCTGAACAAATGAAGATTTTCGATATTCGCCAAATCCCACTCTGGATCCTCATCAGGGGTTTCTGGAGATGACTCCCGTGTGGAATTACTCTGAGCTTCTGATGTCTGGGATTTTTTGTTGTCTTTGAAAATTTCTAAGTGACGATCATTTCTGTGGATGTCCTTCTCGATGCGAGCCTTTTGATCCTTCCAAAATTCGGTGGTACGCTTGTCGTCATTTTCGGCCCACCTCCTTTTGAAGTCGCAATAGCTTGACTGATAGTTCTGTTTCATGGCCTCACGATCACGGGCCGAAGAGTCCCAGGCAAAAACCCCAAGTAAAAATGGCCAAGCCTCTATTCTAGCATCTTTTTCCAAGCCGCCATGGAATATTCGCTCTTTCACTTCCTCAACTGTGAGAATTAATCGGCCCTCATGGTCAAAGAAGCCTTTCCATTCAACCAAATTGATCTTTTTCCTCCGTGAAGCATTGCTTATTTCTTGAGGTGTCAAAAGCTGACTATCATCGCCTAGCTCCTTATTGATGCGAGCGTATACTGCATCCTCCATCATGAAAGTGCGTTGAGAATGCTCGGCTTCTTCTTTGACTTGTGCAGCCCATTTGGCCAAGTAAACTCGGGCACTATCGAAGTCGCTACTGATCTTCCGAACTTCGGGCTTGTTGAAAATCAGCTTGATGACTTCTTCTGGTACACGATCATCGATCAAATCGACGACCTGATTTTTAGTACGCAGCCCGAATGTTGCCACCGTTTCCAAGACTTTCCATTTTGCTGTTGCTAGCATTTTGTTGAGATCGGGAAGTTTGTAAGCAGAGGCCTTAGATGTCGAAATTCCATCTTTCACCAGAGTAGTATGCCCGAATGGCGAGAAATTGACCAAATCAGCAGAAGAAGGGTCAATCAAGTAAACCGTAGGCTCGACTGTTGACCTTTCGACCGCAATCAATTCCTGAAGCATCGTCAAGAAATCTTGACCTCCCCAATACATTGCGCCATCCTCCCCGAAAGGATCGAAAGATTTATTTTTGAATTTTTGCTTTTGAAGGGTCAGTGGGGATTCATCATCGTGAAAGAATATGACCGGATATTTCTCAATCGACTTACTATGCAAAATGATCGATCCATACCACCATCCCAAAGAGGGTGTACGGAATTGGATCAGATAAATGCAAGAAAGATTGATAGAGAAGGCCACCGTGTTATCGATTGTGGCAAGAGGTCTGTGAACCAATCGACTTGCAGCCCTTGACGTTTCGCGCCTTGATGAAGGGTACAGGCTATCAGAGGTTTCCGGAGAACTGTAGCTCATATCCACAGCTTTGTAAGTCTGAAGGTCGTCTTCAGAAAGCATATGCTCAGGCGTGAAGCTTAGCAAGATGTCTTTGTTGGTGACATTAGGCAATCTTTGCTTACTGAGAGACAAAAAGCCAGGAATGTTATCTTTTTTTGAGGAGGTGGGATGAATATAGGCCTTTGATTTCGCGTAGAGTAGCTCGACTTTTGACAGTAAAGCTTCAGATCGTGAAGACATTTTTGGGTTGCCACTGACTGGTTCGGGTGATACAGAAAAGAAGTGAGCTAATCAGTCACTCAGTCGAAGCAGAATTTGTAAGAATATGAGCAAATGCTTGTGCCGATTGAAATGGTGAATTTCAGTAGTTAAAGAATCTCGGACTGTAATGCAATGAAAATGAGAAGAAAAAAAGAAGATGATTGAAAGGTCGAGATCTATAGCTCGACTGGCTTCCCTATCCTTTATCTTTGTCTGGTGAGAGTGGGACGTCTGGCGCGCGGGGGTCTAAGCCTTCCTTGCTTTGATCGGCAATATTGATGATGTCTTCGTGGGGTGTCTATGGCTGCGCCGCTGCGGTGCGAAATTGCCCCCCTAAGGATAAAACTCTCGATAAATTCTCGATGCAAAATATGCCTGCTCAGTGTTTTTTTGTTTAGTGTAACTAATGACAGTGTAGCTACGAGTTAACTTTAAAAAGCCTATAGTCAGCATGTGACCTGAGTCTGGCATGAATCATCTCACGCCGCCAACGCCCTTGGCCCGCACTTGTCAGAGTAGAAATATTCACCATCGCCCCCTTGAGCAGTCTCGCCCGAAAGTTGTTTCAGATCCTGCAATGCAGGGCTGGCTCGAGAAGCCCAATCATTTGAATTTTCTTAAATTACGAAGCATTGAAGGACATATCACCAGTGAAATATTGGCATGTAACTGTAGTGCACACGAATCGCTTGGCATTGTGGTACGGCTCTTCTAATCTTCACAAGACTGCACACGTTCAAGTGAATTAATTTCACCCCACATTCCTTGTGCGGCTCACTCCTAGACGATACCTCAACCTTCATGGAGGTACTTATACCTTGAAGACCAAGAGCAATATTTGGTCCGATTTGAAACAGCAACATCATCTACATAAACAAATTGTGGAGCTCCAAACCAAAAGTTAGCTCTCTTACGCCCTTGAAATTCTGCTTTGTTCCTATTTATTCGTTTGTTCTGTTCTGTTCTATTTCCTGCCATTTGTTGAGATAGTTTCGTACAGTCCATGGACCCGACTAACGCGCATTTCTTAAATACACACGCGACCGCCGTCTAAGGCTTGGATCTGCTCACTTGAAGACCATAATTGACGACGAGGAGCAACATGGATCCAAACCCTTTTGATCTCATTGGCTCTTTGCTTGGATCTTTCCAAGGTGAACATGAACAAGCAAGTGATCAGGATAGTGATGCCACATTATGCAGTGATTTGGAAGACCGATTCGTTCCTCCTGGAAACCCGTTTCAGCCACACATCCATTTTCCCCTCGGAGATTTGAGCTCCAATCCATTCGAAAGAGATGATGATATCCTAGAGACTTCTGCCGAAGAGCCTGTAGCCAACTTTGGCCTTGATGACAGATTTGCCATGTACTACGAAGACGACGATGAGGACGAAAATTATGATGTCGCGGTGGACAGTGATGAATATGAGACTGATGAGACTAATGAGAGGGGGCAATACTCTTCCGCCACAGAACATGAGCACAAAGATATCAAGTTTCAATTGGGTAGACTCAAGCTTTCCTCCACCAAGAACTACCAGCACAAGATCAAGTTTTACTTTAGCTCGGATTACGACTTTGATGCCGAGGATGAATTGATAGTTCTCAATGCATTTGGCCTGCCAAAGCATGAGAATCTCGTGCCATTCAAATTGAGCAATGCTTCTTTATTTGCGGAATGGTATTATGCATTCAAGAATGCGTACGCCCGTACCAGCCCGCTCAATCATGCGTATTGTACTGTTGACAAGACCACACTTTATTCTTTTCTTTTCGGGCCTACTTCAATAACAAAAACCTGGTTAGTCGCGAAACTCGAAGAAACTTTCTCTGACACATTCAAAAAATGCCTCAGCGGTAGACTTCGAAGAGAATATGCTGATCGAAACCTCTCAAGAGAGTACGTGGAGTCTACCCTCGTGCATGAACTTGCGAAAAAAGCCAAGAAGGGTGCCATCAAGGATCGTCATGCAGCTTTGTATAAAAATGCCACTACAGGGGACTTTGAGGCGTATATGTGCTTTCTCAAAGCGCATGAGTTTCCAAACGAGGACATTTATGATATGATCGCAACGGCATTTGTCAGAAACATCGACGACGATAAAGATTTGCGCTACTACGACCTCATGCGCGAGAAATACCGAGATCTGAGAGGATCGGTGTTTGATAGAGTAGGTGATCTTGCGCACCTGTTGAGTCTGGAAAGCTTGTTGAAGCCTTCCACCATCTCGTCCTACAGCGTGGCCCTGGTACTCAAGAGAAAACCGCAATACAAGAAGCTTTACAAAAATAAATTGGGAGGAGGAGCAAAAAACAAAGAGAGAAATTCGAAGGGCAATGCGGCGCAAAAAAAAACTAAAGGCAAGACGAGTCACCGGAGTCAGAAGTCACAATAGTAATAAAGCTTTCTGGCAAATCAGAGATCTTTGCTCGGCTAAGCTCTGATCGGTCGATCTTGGACCTCGGCAATCTGAATTCAGCTGCAGCGAGGTTGTGCAAACATCCACTTACCTACCTTCCGATTTGTATACACTTTAACATGGTCATGAGATTTTCCCGCGAGGAATTCCAAAGGTCAAAATATTTTCTTAACCTGCTCTATATTCGAACGAAACTATAAGTATAATGATCCTGCACTGACAATGTCTCTGTGCACCAACTCGGCTGCTTTCTCCATCTTCTGCTCCAATTCTACATTTCCGATGGTCTTAGCCGCGGCTACCATCTGTTTTATCATCTCTTCAAGCCTTTTGAACATTCTGATAAGCGATCCCTCGTAAACATCTGTCATCTTGCAAATTTGTGTGAAAGATGCACCTTTGCACCAAGCGTGAGTAACCTCCATCAATTCGGGACGGAACTCTTCGACGTATTCCTTTTCCGCCACCTCAAGGTTACACTCTCTATATGTTTTTGCGAGTTTTGTAGCCATGTCTTGCATTGCTTTCAACGGTTCCTGCAATTCTGGCTTGAGACGTGGGACCTCCTTAGCTCGTTCCTGGAAAACGAAACATGACAACAAAGAAGCACATTGCTCCGGGTTCATCTCATTGAAGGTACCATTGAAAATAAGCTCAGTAAGCAAAAGCTCGTCACCTGTCGAGATTTCACATGCTACCCTACCCTTAAGCTCAATGATGTCATTCTGCGTTGTGAACCCGAGCTTTCTCAAAACACGCTTCCTATGTTTCAAGTCATCTAGCTGAATTACCGCCTGCGCCTGCAATATTTTTTCTTTGGCTTGCCGAATTTGGTCATCAATAGCCACCTTCTGAGAGTACTTTTCGTACAAGTCTTGAATTCGATCAGAGTCATGGAGCACATTTGTAGTCAATTTACTTTCCAAAACATCAATTTTGCGCAACAACATCTTGAAATCTGGGTCATCAATTTTCATGCTTTCGACTGGATTCATAAGAGGTATTCCATCTGGTAACTTTTTGGGCAAATCCTTGAGTGTACGCACCAAGCTTCGTTTAGCCGTGGAGCTCTTATAGTCCTCTGGCATTTTTAAACGCACACTCGAAATAGCCGATATCGAGTCAAGAGTTACGGGAATGAACTCGGCTCGAGCTTGCTCATCGCCAACAGCTGGGCGAATACCTTCAGGAAGAACTGGATTCAAGGGCTTGATCAAGTTCACGGGAGAGTCCACGTACATTGAACAAACAAAAACAGTCACGATGTAAGACTCGTGATCCGAGAATGTTTGCGTCGGGCCTCTCTTGTTGCTTCTTTTCGTGAATGATGCTACCATGCCCCAACCATAGTCATGGCCGCCAATCTTGATTTGAAGCATCCTACCTGGTTGTAGAAATGGAAGGATATGGCCAGGGTGAGTGATCACGCGGCGAACATCCTCTTGGTAGATCTTCAATTGCTTTTTCAAATCGTAGTACTCCTTCACCAAGAATTCGTCCTCCACTATCGCATTGTTGTATTCTATGGTCAAATTTTGAAGTTCTTTTTCCATGAGAGGAACCGAAGCTGCATTCTGAAACTGAAAAAATGAGCTCTCGAGCATGAATTCTGGTGAGATTCCCTCAACGCGCATCAAGTTCAATATCATGTTGTATCCCAAATGAAACGCAGAGTCGAGTCTGTCTGCTTGACCCTTCACCATACCTTTGGCCACCTGGGGCTCCATCTTCTCGTCTATCATCATTATAACAATACCTCGGTCGTCCAATCCTCTACGTCCGGCTCTTCCTGACATCTGAATGTATTCACCTCCCGAGACCCAGCGGAACCCTTTTCCATCCCACTTTCTGACGGAAGTGAAAACGACAGTTTTTGCAGGCATATTGAGACCAATCGAAAAAGTCTCTGTAGCGAAGAGCACCTTGAGAAGACCCTCCTGAAACAAAATTTCGATAATTTCTTTTAAAATTGGCAACAAACCAGAATGATGAATACCAATACCTCTCTTCAACAAAGGAAGAATGTTTTTGATTTGCGGGAGCTCCTTGTCTGCTTCAGGAAGCAAGCTTATCGCATTATCAAATATCTTCAGTAGAGCTGATCTTTCCTCATCGTTATTGAAGTCCAATTTGGACATTTTTAAAGCCAAAGACTCGCAATCTCTTTTAGAAAACGAAAACACAATCACAGGATTGTATCGCTTCATGTAAATCATCTTGACGATTTTATAAATATCGTTGTTTCCGTCTTTCGTACCCCCTTTTTTGGTCTGGCCATTTTTTTTACCATTCTTGGCTGAGTCGGCCGAAGAAGGATCATCACCCATGCTGTTGGATATGGAAGACATCGCCTTTTGAAAGTTTTCCTCCCGGAAAGTACCCTTTTCATCCACCACTAGATGTATACCATCACCGGCCGCAGGAAACAAATAGTGTTGCAACGGAGTTGGTCTGAAGTCTGTATAAACCACATGACAAGGTTGATTGTGTGTCTTCACAATCCATTCAGCAAATTCCATAGCGTTCGGGATGGTGGCAGACAAGAAAACGTGATGCACTTTATCTGGGAGCAAAATAATCGTCTCCTCCCAAACAACGCCCCTTGACTTATCCCTCATGTAGTGCACCTCGTCGAAGATCACCCATGCAACCTCCCGCATGACTTCAGATCCTCGGTATAACATGCTTCTTAAAATCTCGGTGGTCATCACGAGGCACCCCGCATCAGGATTGATGGTCACGTCTCCCGTCATTAAGCCCACGTCGCCAAATTCAGCCAGGAGCTCTCTGAATTTTTGATTACTCAAAGCCTTGATCGGAGATGTATAAATGACTCTTTGTTTGTCCCTGAGGGACTGCGCGATAGCATACTCGGCCACTACTGTTTTACCAGCTGATGTATGCGCAGAAACCAACACAGACTCGTCTCGGTCAATGCATGAGATAGCAGTGTCCTGGAAGGGGTCCAAAGTAAATGGATATGTACGTGCCTCTGACTCTCTTTTATGTTCTCCGATGGGAACATATGGATAATCGGGAGGAATGGCCACCTGATGTCTCACCTGGTGCTTCAACTTAAGTCCAGATGACTCTCCGGAAGGAGCATCTGTTGGTTGAGCCAAGAGCCCTGCTGACGCGGCAACTTCTCTCAGTGCCTCAATCTCTATAGCATCACTGACGACCGCTTTCTTAGGTTTGTCCTCGGTCGACTTGTTCGCCTTTTTCACAATTGATGGTGTGCTCTCGGGATGCGATCTCTTCTTCTGTTCATGTGATGGTTCTGCATTATGATTAGGTGTGTTCTGATATTCAGGAGCCTCAGCAGGAACTTCTGCTGGGGCCTCAGAGAAAACATCAAAGAGATCCTCGCCGTCCATTGGAATTGCTTTAGGAAAGGGTGATTTTTTTTTCATGCACTTCGAGATGGCCTTCAATGAACGAGCCGAGTGTGCAACACCCGTACATGTCTGTCTGAGATATCTCGAAGGAAGATTTGAAAGGGTTTTTTTTTTTTTTTAAAGAAACATCATATTATAGGACGCCGCGAATGGATGTACAGGGAGTACGTCCACCCGGGGCTCAAAAACTATAAAAGAAAAGAACCTATAATAGATCGCAACATCAATCTAAGCGAGTAGGTGCTATATATCTGCTACTCCCAAAGCTTCCCCAGGACTGTTACCCCCCATGAAAGCCTCTACTCAGATTGACATCAACCTCTCGTATCGTGTGATGTCATCGCCCCATCGGATGTGTACTCCGAATGGCTCGAGACCACAGTTCATCCGGGAGAGGGGCAAGAACTTGGATTCCCGCCTCCCTTAGCCTGACCGTATAAACCTTTTTAACAATCTTGACGAACCAGTTAAGGTTGCGTAAATTTTCAAAGGACGTGTCTAATGGCGCCAATATTTCGCGTAGGTGCATGGGTTTTTTTTTTAAGAAACATATGTATTGAAGGACCGCGGACCGTAGTCGGCGGACGAAAACTATGTACTATACACAGAAAACCTTAATACACTCCCAGGCACACACCAAGCGCCCCGTCGTAACAGAGCCAGCGAACCCAGAGTGAGGCCTGCAGAGGAAAATGAGGCACGTCGCAAGTGAAAATATTTGATATATAATTCTTTCTGAAGAATTGGCTTTTATACTCACAAGAGCTCAATTATTTATTGAGTTCAAACATCTTGAGTCTTGATCTCATCTCTGAGCAGCTTCCGCAAGCTAAAATTTGCAACTACTGATTTTTAAAAGCCTATTACACTATTTGTAACTTAATAGGCGCTCTCTAAGTTTTCGCATTTTACTGTCTTATTTTAAGTAATCAAACACTGCGTTTCTTTTACGTACAATTGAAGAGCCATCTTCTTTTCGTTTTCCCTGCCATATTAGTCAAATTGTTTTAACACAGTATGCCTGAAATAGTTAATTGAACCTGGGTTTGAAGCTGGGCCACTTCAAAATTCATCTCAAAGTGTTTCAAGGTTTTCTGTAGTATGTAGTTTTCGCTCCTGGCTCCGGCCAGCGGTACCCTTCAATCGCAGCGTCCTGTAATATGATAGTTCTTCAATAAAAGAAAAATCTGTTCTTTTAGAATATAAAAATTCTCATCTTCGCTTGGTCATATAAATTAAGTTACGCGAGACTATTCAAAAAGTCATTGGCATTTCTTGTCTGCAAAGTTTGCTTGCCACGTAGCGTCTTGATAGTGGCGCCCATCACGGGCTTGTAATTTTTTGCAACTCCCTCATGGTTCTCCATTTCTCTCTATCATATTTTCCAATAATGACACTGGGAACGCTGCTGACGCGTGACCTATCCAGATCTTCGGTCTCCGATTCCCAAAACTTGTCATTTGCCTTGAATGTATGAGGTTTGAGAGACAGTCCAAAATTTTCTTCCTCTTGTAAGCCACGACCAAGACTCATAGCTGGTGGGATTGTGAATGGGAGTCTTTGAGACTGAGATTCAAGCAGCGGCCTTGACAAAAATGCTGTTTTCGCCTTGCGAGGAGATCCGGACCTGCTGGAAATTCCCGAGGCCACCGACATCATGGAGTTAGCCAAAGAGCTCGAGTGCTTATGCTTTTGTTTAGCCTTTGGAGATTTTTCGAAATCCTTTTTTTTTATGAGACCCATCATTTTTCTAAGCGGCGAAGTTTCAAACTCGCGGGGTGCATCATGTGGGTCTATTTGGTGTTGAGGTGGTGTGACACACTTATGAAGGGTAACATCGAGTGTCGAAAGAGTATGGCTAGAAACTCTGGAGCTGCGAGCACAAGGTTCACGATACGTGTGCAAAGAAGGAGCACTAGCTATGCTCGGAAGACTGGTCAGCTTGTAGTGCAGATCATATCCAAAGAGTATGGGACCATTGGCATGATTATGCTGGGACCATTGCTCTTGATTCGCTTCCCAATCATTGAGGGAGACGGTGTTCATTATGTCTTTTGAGGAAGAAGGATTATCCCTCCATTGAGGAGCTCCCATGGCTATACTCTCGAGTCCATCAAGCAACTGCTCATCAGGGATACTCACGATGGAGCTGCTATCACTTTTGTTGTCCACGCTTGACTCGAGTGCCGGCAGTAAAACTTCCTGCATTCCAAGCACGCTATTCCCGCCGATATTAGCCTCCTCATAATCATGAGTTATAGAAAATTCGTCGGCGGATAGACGGTCATTCTCCAGAGCTGAAGTGCCTTCTTGGGAATTATTTTGCGAAGCAGGCACTATTGAATGCCTGAAGCTAGAGACTTTGTCTTCTTTGTTAACACGGTCTCTACCAAAAGAATTGAAAAGTCGCAGTTGTTTCCCATCAAAATCTTTCGAAAAAGTGTCTTGTAGAGACACCGGGGACTGTCGCTTATGCGAAAGATGGGGTCTATTCCGCTTAGCAGCTCTGCTCTTAAATTGTAACTCACCAAGTGAGATCGAGCGCGGCATAATCTTCGCCGAATCATTAAAAGTGAGGATACCCTGAGGGTTCTTCTTGTTTGGACTGGAATAAAGAATCAGTCCCGTCGTATTCGAGCGGCTTAGTCTCACCTTCGGTTTACTGATCAAATTGTCCGAGTCAGATCGCAAAGTTTTATTTGGATATAATCTCGATGTTTCCATTCTTTTTGTATTCATCCAATTTTCTGCAGAACTCTCATACATAGCAGAATTTGACATCGAAGCTTGAATGAGCCACTTAAGAGATAAATCGTCCTCGCGTGACATAATTGGTACCACCAAAGTCTTCTCGGAATCCTTATTGTGGAGTGTTTTTTCCGACAGTAGAGACCCATCGAGCTCTAGATGAACTATCGGCGGCTGAAACGAAACTCTGTGTGATTTGTTGAGAGATAGCTCCTCGACACTCAGCAGATCAAGCTCCCAGCTAGCTTCCTCACACTCAGGATCCTTTGCTGGGCTTGAGGTATCGTTATGTGATGAAAAATTGGCAAACATAATAAAGCCAACCACTGCCATCGAGGCAAGAGCCAAAGATAAAACAAACACGGAGTTTTCATAGTGAAAGAAAGACCACCTTTTGCTAGAACTCTGATGGTCTGAGACGTTCAAAATGTAAGTCACAAATACCACAGAGGATGCAAGATATAAAGCACCGAAGAAGCAATTGAGACAGAAGAGAGCGACCGAAGATTGTAGGAAAATTGACGCCAACAGGTTCAGTCCCAAAGCAAAACATCCCACCATGAAAATTATGAGCTTCTCTTCCAATTTGTGCCTGGCCACCAAGGCTGTGACGACTCCCTGAACATAGCAAAGGCACGCGAGGAGTATATTGGCTGATACTCTGTACCAATACATGTGTTGGTCTGAAACTTCCAAGTGCTGTGCTGTGAAAATGGTGGATGTCCTATCGCGAATTTATTGAAAATGTCTAGTGAAGTGAAAGATGTTTTGGAATCCATCCATCTAAAGGTTTAAAAGGCCAAAGAGCGGTAGGTGGGAATTTTCTGAATCAATGACAGGTATGCGGTGTGTTTGGGATGAGATTGTACGGCTGATATGACTCAACAAACAATTTGTTTCGAGGGTATGGATTGAGAGACGAAAAATAAAAATGTTGAGCTATGTTTACATTTGAGCCCAATCGGGAACCCTGGATGCAAAAAGGGCACTGAGGTTCGGTTCTAGAAGGAGCCTTGAATTGAATACCGGAAATCGAGCGGCGTCTGTTTCAGAGTGTACGCTTCGCAGAATGCGGAGTAAGTTTCTAACGGAATTACAATAGCTGAGACAATGCTACGATCAAAGCTTATTTATCAATAAATTCAAGCTTTAAAACTTATTCAAATAAATCTATACGAAAAGCGCTGCGAAGGAAAGTCCTCAAAAAACGAAGTCTCCAGAAATCCATCTGTTCACCATGTCCAATGAGTTTTCTGGTTGATCAAAAGGTACCATGTGTCCTGCCCCGA